>JABSTQ010003380.1:0-56882 GCA_013358835.2 Ixodes persulcatus
TTTAGACTGATTCCTCAAAATCGATTATATTTTTTGCAGGCAAATTGTAAAGATTACAAATTCGGACATACATTTTTTTTGTGTTGCTAAATCTTGCCTGAACTTTTAATTACCCAGTTTGCTAAACATTGTGCCTCTGGAATCTGTTTTTTTTTTTTTGGTAGGGCAAATGCTGCTGACCTGTGACTCCCGTTGAGAAGGGGAAGAGTAAAAACAGAGTCACACGAATCATTGACTCTCTAAGGAAGTCGTGAAGTGTCAAAGGGAGTCATGGAAGCAGCGACTCCCTTTGGACTCCTTTTTTTTTTTAAGAGTATATGAGTAGGGCTCGGACAGATCTTGTCTTGCGTGAAACGTACGCGCAAATCGTTTTTGGACAGGCTCTAACGTCGCTGCAGCAGTGGCACTAAGGTTGTTCCTGACAACTGAAGGAAAGTTTATTTTGGGCAAAATAATGCTCTGTACAATACAAAAAAAAAAAAGGAAAAAAAGGATCGCGTGCCACGAACTAAACCGAGTAACAATGCCCAACACTTTAAAAGAGGTTGACAGGATCATTCCAACATGACTGTTGAAGCTCAGCTTTTCATCTAGCATAACGCCAAGATCCCGCACAAGCGACATATCTTTAATAGGAGCGTTGTCTAGACAGTAATCAAGAGGAACAGGAAGAGTTTTGCGCGTCAACGAATTGACCTGCGTTTTACAGAGATTTAGGTCAATTGGATTATTTACACACCATGTACATATAGCATCAACGTCGATTTGCAGCTAGGCGTAGTCATGAAGGCATTGAATTTTGCGATATAGCTTCATATCGTCAGAGAGCTGGGAAAGGGTGGAGTGCTGTATCACTTCATGAATGTCATTAACAAACACATTAAAAAGCAAAGGACGTACATTTGATCCCTGCGGCACTCTGGAGGGAACCGAAAAAAAAATGCGACTTGGCTACCCCGTGGGAAACGCAGTTTAGTATATCTCGAAGGTAGTTAGAAAACCACGAACAGTAACAGACACATAAACCATGAAAATATAATTTACGATGTAAGATTTCATGACTAACGCGATCTAAATGGCAATCGAAATATACTGTGTCTGTTTGTTTTGGACAGGAAATGCTTGGTGCCACGTCACCCAGGAAAGTGGCAAGGTTAGTCGCAACGGAACGGTCGCTCATAAAGTTATGGTGATACTCAACTATGACTCGTTTGAAGATGCTAGACAGATATACATGTGAACAACGTTTTCAAAAACTTTACAGAATGCTGGTAACGAAGAAATTGGTCTGTAGTTAGCCACAGACTTAGCGTATCCTAACAGGCACAAGAAAAATATCGAATATCAAATAAACTTTCGCAGTGTGAAGGCTTTGAACATCGCTTTGTTAAAGAAATACATACCAGAAGCAACTCACTTCATCCGAGATGCCCACGTTTTGGGTCAGAACTTCTTTAGCTGCTTGATGCAACTCGCCAAAAAATCTCAAGAGTCTGATAAAAATTTGGTTCCTCAGGAAGCAGACATCGAGAATCTTAACAAATTCTCGACGACGGTTACTACACGCCTCATTCAGGGTGCTGGGGTAGCGTCAATTTGGTTATATTTCTAGCTTTATATCCTCACATATGCAAAACAAATGCAACATGTTTTTGCAGATTCGGTTAGCATCTATCATTAGCCTTCAATAATGGGAGAGTTAAAAAAAATCGACAAGTGCCTTTTTTGGCAAAGTTTCAAATATTTTGTAATACAATTTGAGCGTTTCTTCTAAATTTATTCTGCTGCCCAGGACAACAATATTTAGTGCTAATATTAACAAGATGCAGGACAACAATATTTTGTGCTAATATTAGCAAGATGCAGGACAACACACTGGTGAAGTTTAAGAGTTTTGGTAATAAAAGTTGCGGAGACAAATATAACTTTAATTAAAGCATATTTGCGGATTGTGCCATGTTCGTGATTTATTTCGAAAAAGTAATAACATCCATAATTAATGATAAATTTTTTGAGTCTAGCCTCCTGACACGTAGTTTGTAGGTAAATATTTCTATGTAGGTAGCCAGAACAGGGTTTTTGGGAGAGGTGACCTAAGTGACAACTTAGCGCAATTCGGAGGAAGCGCATGGCTCTGAGAACGTGCTTTTAATTTGGATTAGGCAAGAATGATTTTTTTGTTCGCAAAACTGATTTCGGTTATGTTTTGATTGGTATTGAGTCTACAAAATATTTTTCGTAAAAATTAAAAAAAGGTTACCGGACATGGGCGGCCAAAAATTATCTGAAAACACCTGATTGCATAGCTAGTTTTTTTTCTCTCCTTTTCATTTCAATCAAAATCAAAACAACGTGAACGCGTACATGATACAATCAGGTTGTTCTTTTTGGGGTTTATTTTTTATTGATGTTTATAGAAAACCTATATTACACAAGTTAGCCACATGTAAAATCTTCAAATGTGGGATTCCTGAAAACCATTTGTAAAAAAATAATATAATAATACTGACAAATTTAGAAAAATTTAAGTAGGTGCCTTTGAACTGCTGCACTTGTTTAACCGGCTTTTTGAAGAAAAAAAGTTTTGAAACTGATAGAACGTAAACTTTTAATTACAAAAATTAGGATAAACGCATTAACAAGAAAAAACACCGTCGGGTAAACTAGCTGAAATAACGTGATTTACAGATGCTGTAAAGCACTATGGTATTCTGAGTACACTCCTCTGAACAAAACAACGAAGGTCACATCGCCAGATATTTTTTCAAACATAATGTTCAAGTGCACACATAGACATTTTGCACACGTTCTCCAACGTGCCTATTCCGCAGTTTAGTATATAAACTTCCAAAGTGAGAGCAATTCTGTTTATATGCTAAAAACGAATGGGGAATTTGAAGTGGCCGACATGCCAGGGGTGCCGCTGGTTAACACAGAGTCCTTGGATTCATTTGAACGGTTGCAGATGCGTTGCAGGGTCCCAAAGTCCTACCTCGGACCAAAATCCTGCTGATGTCGTACGTATATTCTGCGACGTTAGAAAACTAATTTCCTAATTTGTGCAAAACGTGTTCCCTTGTTGTAATATGAAATCAAATGTGTCCGCGATCTTCCCATTATTCATATGCTTAACTATCTACAGGGTGTTGTAGAGAACGCAGGCCAAATCGCTCCTGCGAAAACTACACATCGCAACGAAAAAAGGCTTGTGGCGTTTTGGTCCTGGGCCAGGGGCCCATTTAGGAAAATTATTAAAGTCCGGGATAATTAAGTTGTTAATTATTTTTGCGTAATTAACTTTTTTATATTGTGTTTAAGGGCATGGTATGAATTAGAAAATTGCTCAACATCATCAAAAAACACTAAATCAACAAATTTCTGAACGATAGAAGCACGCGAAGCATTTTACGGCTTTTTGAAAAACCGCACAAATTCGACGGGTTTTTTAAGTTTCGGTTTGTTATCGGAGCGCATCTCGGCCCCGGCGGCACCGCGCCCCATGGAGAAATAGTGCAACCAACCTCTGCTGCGCTGTCATCGCGCGACGCAGCAGACGTTGGTTGCACTATTTCTCCACGGGGCGCGGTGCCGCCGGGGCCGAGATGCGCTCCGATAACAAACCGAAACTTAAAAACCCGTCGAATTTGTGCGGTTTCTGAGAAAGCCGTAAAATGCTTCGCGTGACTTCTATCGTTCTGCAATTTGTTGATTTAGTGTCTTTCGATGATGCTGAGCAATTTTCTAATTTAAACCATGCCCTTAAATACAAAGTTAAAAAAGTTAATTACGCAAAAATAATTAACAACTTAATTATCCCAGGCTTTAATAATTTTCCTTAATGGGCCCCTGGCCCAGGACCAAAACTCCACAAGTCTTTTTGCGTTGCGATGAGTAGTTTTCGCAGGTGCGATTTTGCCTGCGTTGTCTGAAACACCTTGTATATTGCGCTGGGTAGCAAGTTGCATTGATGTGGATGGGTCGCAACCTACACTCTTTGCGCTTGCCCAGACATGCTGCCAATTAAATGGTTTTCCCGCTAAATTTAGAGGTATTTTGAACTGTCCAGCGGTATAAATGGCCGTTATGAGAGCGGTTAGATGTTTGGGGGTTTTAAAGTCATGTTATTGTGTTTTTTTTGTTGGTGGTCTTAAATGTTATTCATTTTAAATTTATCAATGATAGATAACGTAATTTATGTAGGATGTTGGAGCCATGGGGTGGTCATTTTTGCTTACTAGCAGAAAAATTGTTTTCATTAAGAGCAACACTTGTGCCGACATTGAGATATTACATTGACAAACCTCGAAACATGTCTTCGATTGATTTGTAAGTGGATGTATGTATTTTTCCTAAGTCTGTGTGATAAATTAAACCCAATGAGCTATACGAAAAAAAATTAAAAAAGCATAAAGGAAATAGGATTCTAAAATTAGAAACAGTTTACTGGAAGCTCCAATTTACATTAGACGAGTCAGGTACTCTGCAACATAGAGTTTGTTTCCAAAGCGTGTATTTTGGTTACGAAGCCTTTATTTATTTATTTATTTATTTCATTACCCTCAGGGCCCATCGGGTGTTAAAGAGGGGGGTGGGTACAATAGGTTTGCAAAGTACAAATGATCAATTCATGGTACAAAAAATAGACAACAACAACAAAACAAAAGAAAAAGTATAAATCAACAAATCAACTAATCGCAGAGTTATAAAAGTAATCAATTATGGCTGCCTTAAAAGCAAGTTAAGAAGTTTTTCGCAACAAAGAATAAAAAAAATATGTTAGTGTTGCAATGAGGTATGGCAACTTTGTACTGGTGATCAGTCCGGGATGAAAGGTATGAAGGCTGAAAAAAAATTCCTGTTTGAGCACTGGGTTATGAAAAAAATATTTTATGAAAAAAAGAAAGACGCGCAATTTTTGTCCGAAACATCAGTTTAGAAATACCAGCATTAGACTTCATTAGTGACACGCTAGCAAGGCGGTAATAATTAAAGTTAATAAAACGGGCTGATCGATTTTGAACAGATTGAGTGGCATCAAAAGGATAACGTTGTGCTGGATGCCATATCGCAGAAGCATATTCAAGCTTTGGGCGGATGAGTGTACGGTAAAGAAGCTTATGAGAAAAAGGGGCTTGAGCGGAATTTTGACGTAAGTAGCCGAGGATGCAATTAGAAATATTAATAACATTGTTAACGAGGGTTTGCCATGAGAAGTCATTAGTTATATGAACTCCAAGGTATTTGTAAGAAATGACGTGCTCAAGGGAAATATCGTTAATCTTGTAATCACATGATAAAGAGGGGTTAGGGCGGGGTGAGAATGTCATGCTTTTACATTTGTTAATGTTAAGGGTCATCAGCCATTTATTACACCAGGTAGAGATGTGGTCGAGATCAGATTGGAGGATAGATTGATCGGATAGGTCAGTTATTTGGCGGTAAAGAACGCAGTCGTCAGCGAATAACTTTATAGAGGAATGAATACCGTTCGGAAGCTCATTAATATATATTAGGAAGAGGAAAGGGCCTAAAACGGAACCTTGAGGAACACCGGATTTTACCAAAGAAGGAGACAAAGTACAATCATTCGCTATTACAAATTGCGTGCGGTTAGTCAAAAAACATTCAATCCATTTCAAGATATTAGGGTCAATATTTAAGGTTATAATTTTTAGAAGGAGCAAGTGGTGTGGAACTTTGTCTAATGCTTTTGCAAAACCAAGAAAGATGCAGTCGAAAAACTCACCACGATCCAGGCCCGATGTTATGTCATTTGTAAAAGAGAGCAGTTGCGTTTCACAGGAATAGTGTCTACGAAAACCGTGCTGGGAGAGGTTAAAAATGAATTCGACTCTTGAAATGACACGAGATTTGAAAATATTACAGGTATCAAAAGTTTACATGGAATACTTGTTATCAAAATTGGTATGTAATTAAGAGTGGACTGTGCATTGCCGGACTTTAAAAGAGGGACCACCTTCGCCACCTTCCAGTTGTGTGGCACAGTACAACACTCAATGGATTGCGTGAAGATATAAAATAAAATTTTAGACGAGTATACTTCTGTGTTTTTTTTTAAAAACTTTGAGTTAATTTCGTCCACATCACAAGAGTATGAAAATTTCAACTTTCGAATAAGGTTCGCTATTCACACAAAATCAAAGACAATAGAATCCATTATAAAAAAAATCAAATTTACATAGATGCGCTACACTACTAGAACATGAAACTGAAAATGACCCAGCAAAAACATTGTTCAACACGTTACAACATTCCTCGATGCGCAAAACTTGGCCATCAAAAACAAGCGATAACGTGCCTTTCTTAGTAGGTTTTATGATCTTCCAAAACTGAGAGGCGTTACAAGATAAGATTGATGGGAGCGTATTGTTAAGCAAGACGCGCTTGGATTCTTTGATGAAGATACGGTAAGCAGATAGCGTGTGCCGGTAGGCGGACCATCGAGCGGCATTGTTCGCGATTTTTGCTTGACGAAACAACCTTTTTTTCTTGTTTTGTAGTCTTTTTAGGACGGTAGTAAACCAGGGGGAACACTGTTTGCCTGAAATTACACGAAGTGGTATATATCCAGGAACCAAAGACGCTACTTTGTTTTTGAATAAATATCAATTGTGTTCGACAGAGTGATCAAAGAAGCCAGGCAAATAGCTTTCAAGAAATAATTCAAGCTATTTGTTTATTGAAATATAATCTCCCCTTTTGTGATCTCTAATTGTCTTCGCACCAGACACTTGTCGAGCAACGTGCCCGGTAATACTGAAATGAATAAAACAGTGGTCACTTAAGCTAGGAAAATATGACAGAGAGTGAACGAGATCTGGTGTTGTCGTAAGGACTAGGTAAAGTATATGAGCCGAAGTGGGACCAGTCCTAGTAGGCTGAGTAGCAAGCTGCTCAAAATTGTAGTCCGAACAAATGTTTATAAAAGACAGAGACTCTGCTGACAATGTAGTGAGAGTTGGGCAGGAACCAGACCAATTGATTTAAGGGAAATTGCAGTCTCCCATTAAAAATAAAAGAGTTGATGGGTACCTTAAAACTAAGCAATTTAGAATGTCATGTAGCTGATTACAAAAAGTCGATGCTTCGCTCGGTCATCGGTAGCATGCGCAAATCAGTATTTTTCGCTGGCCTAATTGAACACAAACGCAAAGAAACTCCAAAGGGGTGCTTAGCATAACAATACTAGAAATTAGATCAGTCGCTACAGCAATAAGCACACCGCCACCTGTTTTAACATCGCGGTCAGATCGGCCAACACCGTAATTTCTTTTACACTCAAAAAGTTCAGAATCTTCTATTTTTGCAGAAAGCCAAGTTTCTGTAAGAACAACAACGTCAGTCGAGCAGTCATCATGAACAGATGACAAAGCATCACGTTTATTAATCATGCTTCTTACATTTGAGAATAAAATAGATAAATCGTGACAGCCAGTATTACCGTGCGCTATTCTTGCTAAGATAACGACCTGTCAGCGTCAGCAAACGTAGAAACAGACTGGGCTACTTCTGGGGACGAGTTATTGCTTGTACGACCTAGTCCACACAAGCAGTCCGTATCAGGCGAATAGACGTAGCACTTTTTGTTTATGTACAGTTTGTTGTAACGTATCGAAAACTGATGGCCACTTTCTTTTCCAAATTCGTACAATTTCTTTCGCACGGTTCTTGTCGCCAGACAAAAATCTTCATTGACGAACACCCCAGTGGCTTTAAGCGTCTTCTTCGATGCTAGAATTTCGTCTCGGAACTTAAACTACAAAAAACGAGCTATAACCGGCCTACACTTCCCGGGGACGAAACTGCCCAGCCTGTGGGCACGAGATATACGGTCATCAGTTTTACCGAGATCTACCTTTAGTGCGACAATCAGAGCCGCGCAAAGTTTTTCTTCCGACTGAGTCCACGTTTCAGAAGGGTTGTCAGGAATACCATGAAAAATTAAATCATCTCAGCGCAAACGATCTTCAAAATCTTCGAGGCGTTGGTTCAACACTTTTACTTGTGGGTTACGACTCTCTTCCATCTGCCCTTCAGATAACCCGATACACTTTTCGACCACGCAAAGCCTATTGTCAATTTAACGATCTGTTGCTCTAGTGAAAGTTGAGCCTGTTTTACTTCGGGAAGGGAAGCCATGACTTCTTCGTGCTTTGTATCCACCTTGGTGTGAAGTGATCTTATTAAGGAAACTAACTCGTTGTATTGCTTTCCAATGTCTTCTTTTGGCGGCCCGGGGTTTAGTTTCACATCTCCAGACATAAACAACAGCTTCATAACATGCGCATGGTCACACATCAAAGAAAACAAAGCTTTTGGGCATGGAAGTAGCAGCACGTAAATATCTTTCCATTTTTTCCAAAACCGGGAAGTTTTTGAACTAACCTGCACAATGAAACGGAACGGTGTTTGATGTTGCTGCATTGTCGCTGTACTTCCATACCCACTGAAGAGACGCACGGACCGCCAACTGCTTAAAAAGCGTTCTGGCCATACGTCAGTCGATGCTGATGCCTGTAGTGTTGCGAGTACAGAGAAGCCTTGCTCGAAGAAAGGTAGTGGCGCCGGACAACGCAGGTCTGCTGCGGAGGCATCGGGGAGCCGTCGGTCTTCTCTTGTGATTGTTGTGGCGGATGCAGTTGTAGAGTCACGGTGCCGGAAGATTGGCGGCTGCACCCGGCGAAGATAGTCAAAATCTGCACAATAAAACGGAAGGGTGTTTGATGTTGCTGCATTGTCGCTGTACTTCCATGCCCACTGAGGGGACGCACGGACCGCCCAACTGCTTAAAAAGAGTTCTGGCGATGCGTCACTCGATGCTGATGCCTTTAGTGTTGCGAGTACAAAGAAGTCTTGCTCGAAGAAAGGTAGTGGCGCCAGACAACGTAGGTCTGCTGCAGGAGGCATTGGGCAGCCCTCGGTCTTCTCTTGTGATTGCTGTGGAGGTGGCAGTTGCAGAGTCACGGTGCCGGAAGATTGGTTGCTGCACCCGGAGAAGATAGTTTAATCTACACAATGAAACTGAAGGGTGTTTGATGTTGCTGCATTGTCGCTGTACTTCCATTCCCACTGAAGAGACGCACGGACCGCCAACTGCTTAAAAAGTGTTCCGGCGATGTGTCAGTCGATGCTGATGCCTGTAGTGTTGCGAGTACAGAGAAGCCTTGCTCGAAGAAAGGTAGTGGCGCCGGAGAACGTATGTCTGCTGCAGGGGGCATCGGGCAGCCGTCGGTCTTCTCTTGTGATTGCTGTGGCGGTAGCAGTTGCAGAGTCATGGTCCTGGAAGATTGGTTGCAGCACCCGGAGAAAATAGTCAAATCTACACAATGAAACTGAAGGGTGTTTAATGTTGCTGCATTGTCGCTGTACTTCCATGCCCACTGAAGGAACGCACGGACCGCCAACTGCTTAAAAAGCGTTCTGGCGACGTGTCAGTCGACGCTGATGCCTGTAGTGTTGCGAGTACAGGGAAGCCTTGCTCGAAGAAAGGTAGTGGCACCGGGCAACGTATGTCTGCTGCAGGGGGCATCGGGCAGCCGTCGGTCTTCTCTTGCGATTGCTGTGGCGGTAGCAGTCGCAGAGTCACGGTGCCGGAAGATTGGTTGCAGCACCCGGAGAAGATAGTCAAAATCTACACAATGAAACTCAAGGGCGTTTGATGTTGCTGAATTGTCGCTGTACTTCCGTGCCCACTGAAGGGACGCACGGACCGCCAACTGCTTAAAAAGTGTTCTGGCAATGTGTCAGTCAATGCTGATGCCTGTAGTGTTGCGAGTACAGAGAAGCCTTGCTTGAAGAAAGGTAGTGGCGCCGGGCAACGTAGGTCTGCTGCAGGAGGCATCGGGCAGCCGTCGGTCTTCTCTTGAGATTGCTGTGGCGGTAGCAGTTGCAGAGTCACGGTGCTGGAAGATTGGCTGCAGCACCCGGCGAAGATATTCAAAATCTGCACAATAAAACGGAAGGGTGTTTGATGTTGTTGCATTGTCGCTGTACTTCCATGCCCACTCTAGTGCCAAATATATATTGCACTAGTGATATGAACAATGGAGGTGTATGCGGGAAGGTGTGGCAGAAAGCACACTTGTTAACAGTAAGATCGTGCAGAGGACATCGTTCATACTGTCTAACCTAAACCGCTTTCTTCGAAATCGATCACCATCATCAGTTCAACAACTGGCCTATACTACACTTTGAAGTTCACAGCTTCAATACGCGTCATCCATCTGATCTCCTTGGCAAGATTCATCGGTAACAAACCTAGAAGCACTTCAATATCGCACAATCAGATTCATATTTTTGGATTACTCACGACACACCAACATTACTTCGTTATGTATGAAATATAACGTTGATCTGCTCTCGTCTAGAACATTTTCACGCCTG
This sequence comes from Ixodes persulcatus, assembly GCA_013358835.2. Taxonomy (NCBI): domain Eukaryota; kingdom Metazoa; phylum Arthropoda; class Arachnida; order Ixodida; family Ixodidae; genus Ixodes; species Ixodes persulcatus. The sequence continues at coordinate 10,405 of JABSTQ010003380.1, forward strand.
TCATTGTTCACGAGAATTGATATCATAAAAATTACATCCAAACTTCATTGTTAATCACACCCGCTCGCATAATTCCTCGTATTAATAACGAATGTAAAGTCCGTTCAATTTTCGCTTCATCGGTCTCGTTTCTTAACTCTCCGTTAGCATTACAATAACATACTCTAATAACTTGCCTAACAGTATCGTGACCCAAGACATTTTGTAACATCCCAGGTAGCATAGAGTTCTGGGCCAAACTTTGGCTTTTGTCTGGGCGTTTAGGGCCTTGAAAAGCCCGAAGAAGCCAAAGTAGAGCCGAACCTTGCGTTTCTTGGCAAGAGTGTGTATTTTGGCCCGAATTTGCCGAGGAAGTGCCAAACTTAGGCTTCATTGCCTGGTAGTTCGGCTGTCATCTGGCATCCTTGGGCCTAAATCACCTAACAAATGCCAGAGTTAGGCTTACTGCCCGGTAGTTCGGCTAATATTTGGCAGTTTTGGGTCAAAATCGCCAAATAAATGCCAAAATTAGGCTTAATTTTTTGATAGTTCGGCTTTCATCTTGCACCTTCGGGCCAAAATCGCCACAGAGGTGCCAGAGTTAGCCTTACCGCCTTGTAGTTTGACTGACATCTGGCATCTTTGGGCCCGAGTCGCCAAACAAGTGTCGAAGTTAGGCTTTGCTTCCGGATAGCTCGGCTGTCATCTGGCAGCTTGGGCTAAAGTCGCCAAACAAGTGCCAGGACTAGGCTTACTGCCTTGCACTTCGGCTGATCAGGTATTGGATGCACGCGGGTGGTCTGCAAACTAATTAAATAGAAATCAAATTTTATTCTGCTCGCAACTTTTGATTTTATTTTGGGTGTGTCTTGATTTCTCCAGGCCATAGGTAGGCTGAATGTTTTGCCGCGGCTGAACCAGGCTTTGCAAACGCAGATTTCACCGAATCGTTGTGCTGGCGCGTAGGTACACACGCCAATATCGGAACGCGCAGTGAGAATGGTTCGACGTTGAAGGAACTGCTGTCGTCGAGCAAGCGCCGGGCGAGACTGATGTGCGCACGTCTTCTCAATATATATCATTATCAGGCGGCGTATTGCAAGAGCGAGCGTAGCTCTGTGCGTGTCTTGCATTGCGATTGAGGAATGTCAAATCCTAGCAATAACAGAAAGCGAGAGCGACAGTGGCTCTGTGGTATTGCGGCCGCTTCACACTCGGGGGAACTAAAGGCGAATTCGGGTGGTCAATTGCCCGTGAGCCCCTGCCGGTGACACCGGCGACCAAAACCGCGCCAGCGGCGCACCACATGACCCTTTCCACCAGAACACAAAGCGCCGGCAACTGGCGTGTTTATTTGCCTGGGTCGCGCGTGAGCTTTGTTAACTTCTTTCTCGATTGATCTATGGTACAATGAGTACGCTGTAGGCGTCAACAATATATATTCCAACTCTTTGTGATGTGTGTAAACACATTCGCCTCACAATTGTTTTCGCAATATTAAGATCATCACAGCCTGTACAGCTGACAGTATCTTACATTATAATAATAATGAAAGGGCAGATGAATAAATCCGTGTGGTGCTGCCCGCACACGCGTTAATTTTTTTTTTCTTTTTTTTTTTGTATTTCGAGAAACTGTTGTCATTTTACAGGGATCCTAAGGAGGGTTTCTAGCGTCGCTCTTTATATTCTGTTTATTGTTATTACCTTTTTTGGAATCCTGTCTTTTCATTGCGCTTACCCCCCTTAACATTGTAATGCGTATTCGAGTATCGAACTGCATCACTATGCTACATTTTTTTTTTCAGCGGTGCAATAACCTGTTATTACAAAGATGTAAAACAAAGTAATGTATGATGCAGCCCGTGTCTCAGAGCAAACTGACCTTGCACGGGCTGGACATATTTTTAAAAAAAATGTTGGCTTTCTTTAAAATATGAGTTATCTTTATCTTCGTTGTTTTTTGACTTCTTCTCTTGGAGCACAATTGGGTGTTTGTCTCGATGGCTTCGTTTACCACTCGTACCCCCCTATTTGCCGCTTCCGGCGAACATTGTTCGTTTCGTTCCCTTTCCCGATTCCGATTTGACGATACCGGATACAGTCTGGCAGACAAGCAGCCCGACCTCTTGGAGCTCGGGCAAAAATTGTGCCGCTAAATTGCCGGGACACGTCTGAGAAGCGCCATACGAACAGCTTGCACCCGCCAGCCTTTGACCACGCGAACGCCCTTGCCGAAGATATGGCAAAATAATTTGCCGGGAAACGACCAACCGAATTCGCCAAAAGACAAAATACCGGCGGAGACGATTTTCTTTAAAAGTTAATTTGAAGCATTTGACAGCATCAACCGAGACACTACTTTCCCAAAAAGTTTTTATTGCTTTTATTTAGATGTTTTAATAATAGTAAGAGCAATCTATGCTTTCCTCTAGTCAAAAACGACTACACCGATCTTTTTGTCGGTGCACCTAAAACAACGAAATAAACAAAACGACCAAATACCTAAACCCAATTACACACAAAAGCACTAATCAAGAACTGTCAGAAGAATAAAGGTATTACAAACTCGCACAACTTAAGGTGGGGCATAGAATATGTGGAAATGTTTTTCTTTGAAGTTGTCGAAGCTAGAGTAATATGGTCTGCGAATATGAGTTATACGACAAGTTATACGATAAGTAGAGTTATTTACTAATATTTGTTAAACAACGTCTTAATTAGTAAAAATAAGCATGTGGATCTTAAAATGCATACCCTGATCATCATAAAAAACCAAAAAATCGCTAATTTTCTCAACACCTGGGTTGCGTGGGAAGCGCTGTGTTACAGCAGAGTTACCAGTCGTACAACGGGAGCAATGCTGGCGGTGAATAATGCGGGCGACGAGAAACGGCAAAAAAGAGCGCGGGCGCTTTTTTGCAACTGAAGCCTTCAGCCTGTTCTACAAGTGGTAAGTTTGGCGCACCACCCAATTTCCTGTGCACTCGAAGTATTTATAATTTAGCTTATTTAATGTTTTTGATAATACCCAGTATATTTCTGAATGAAAACTATGTTTATTTTCACTAATTTGAACGTAAATGAACTCATTTTTGTTAATTCACCAAAATATCATGACGATTGGTCCCCTATATTATATCCGCCTCGCCGTATAACTCACATGCACGAAAATGCATTAACATCGCTCTCACATATTAAAAGAAACAGACTGTTAACACAAAAAATCACCCTATACGATGTCTGAGATTTACAAAGCGCTGAAGTATGATAATGTGAACTCACATCCAAAACAATTACCTTTCTAATAAAGCGAAATTAAATATTTTGGTTATGTTTGCTAAACTACAGGGCACATTGAATATGTACTTCACTATCCTGTTAAACATATGCCATGGAGTGTTCTTTATGACAAGCGTAGGTAATTTTTCTTTCAGTAAATAATCATAGCTGTCATTAAAATCTGGTTCAACAGTACCTATGATACACAAATTGAATGAGGGTTCCGTGAGGTTCCTATGGCCCGAGTCTGAAATACTGAACCCCAGACCACCTGCAAAAATGTCAGCATTTACCTTACTAAACATGTCTAACACGCAATGCGGTTCTATTAAATCTTGCCTTAAACCAGCTACGCTTTAAAACACCATAATTGTAATATTATTGGGAATACAAATTTCTAAATGTTCTGGGAAATCCGCTAGCGGAAATATCCTTTTTTTATATACAAGATAAGTGAGTGAAATGTTCAGTTTATAGTGCTTGATCTCCTTTTCGTAAGACTAAGGTTAGTTCTCCTATAGCTTGCTTTTTTATGTTCCAGATGCTATGGAGATGCAGAAAAAAAAACGGTTTCGCGTGCACGTAAGGCATGGGAACACAGTTACAAAAACCTTGTAAATAAGCAAATCTTGTCCTTTTAAGCCATAGAGTAAATTAGGCAAGTAAAATAATGTAGGCGATACCTATTATACTTTTAAATAGCTGCAAACTGCAAAAACGAAATTTTTTAAAAGCCATAGAAAGTTTTTAAATGTTTTATCAACATACAAAATATGCATTCTAACTAAACCTAAACCTAGATAGTTGCATTTTACATATTTTAAATCAAATTCATCCCGAATGCATTTGTGATAGAACAATATTAAAATAAAGTCTTGCGCGGAAACTGTTAAGATGCCTCAAAATTACATTCAGAGAAAGACGCGTTCGAATCACAGTTTAACTGGACAACCTCCGACTTTGCATTCGATGGGCGCAATAACAGGGCCTCATAAAAGGTAACATCACTCTCCTTTGAGAGTAATGGTTATACCTCTTCCATGACATTAATATGTGCGGCGGTGTTTCAAATTTACGCCCTTGAATTGTTATCCCAAGTGTGGCTCTTACACGTTGCACTATCCACTCCATGAAGTTACCATAAATCATTTTACAAGCTTGTGTTACATTTAGGAAGGCTCCTGGTAGTTTATTTGTGTCGGTTCTGTAGTTACGCTTTGACTTGATGACGAAGCAGTGACTTCTTAGCGTCGTAAAATAAAAATTAAACGAAAATAAAACTTAGAGCCTTCCCCAATAGGTTTGCGCTCTGTTTCACAACAGTTCAATTGTCTCGGTTCAGAGAACAATTTTAAAAATGGTTAAGGATTAATAGAGGGTAGATAACATATACATCTGCATTTCGTTCATTAATTATTTACAACATATAGCGTGGGGACACTGCATAGCAAGCAGGAAAAAACTTCTCATGACGCGCTCTTGAGACCGTGGTAATCTAGTTGTTTCGGCATTGTAACGTAGTAAGATATCTCTTCGATTTTGGTACCAAACAGATTTTATTATCTTTAATAACTTAGTGACATCTTTTGATAATCTACTGATACGGTTTATAAGTTTTCGGTAACTTTTGGAACCAAGCCGTCATGTACCGCTTCCATTTTTCTTAACGCGGTTTTTCTACCCCTTTATCGAGTCTCATATTGACAAGGCTTTTATACGAAAACATTTTTAGGAACTTTGACTGTACTCATAATCACCGTGTTATTTATCTAATTTTGCCTTCTCTGGAGCCAGTTTCTCTTACCGAACTACTGCGCTCGTGATTTTTCACTACTGAGTTAAATATATGGTGCAGAGACGCAATGCTGCGGTGTGAAGTAATGTTACATAGTGCATTTATTCCTTCCAACTAATATTGAGGTTGTCATTTATGTCATGCTTGACAGATGCTAAATGAAGTTAGAACGTCTGGCTCACACCAGCCCGGAACAAATTACTATTTAGAGCTCGGAATCATCTTTCATCTGCCAACAAAATCTCAGTCATTACGCGGCTTTGCCTAGAGTGGACTTCTTGAGGCTACGGATCGACGTACTCGCGAAATGTGTAATCGGTTCGCGCCAAAAAAAACTTTATATGGGAAATGAACTGGACGAGTGGGGTTCGATTAATCACAGCTTCTTGTGGTAATCTATACTTCAGTTCCAGTAAAACTAATTGAGGATATCCTTTTGATGAAAACAGAGTGCACAATAATGAGCATGTTCTGCGGAGAGCGCACACCTCCACATGACCTTCACGAGAGAAAATAGATCCTTTAGCTTGAAAGGATCATGTTCAAGACACTGGGAAGCTAAGAAAAAAAAATGCCCGAAGAGAAATAATATTACATATAAACAAGCCAGTTCATACACATAAAATGACACAGTACCCTTAAAAGACAGAACGAATGGCGTTAGCGTGAAATATATAGAACCCACTACAATTCAATCCGTCGATATGTAACCTTCTTCACTAGATGCTTAATACGTCTGTTTATTCCCACTTAAAATAGGAGTTGGGAAAAACCAGAGTATATTCCGCTATGTTATTCTATTTGTGGAAGCGTATTGTGGTACGGTATATTTCGTTATTCGCTCTAAACGAAGTGAGCGCTAAAAATAAAGAAAAAAGGTTAGTTGTAATAAACAGTCAACCTTCTCCTTGCCGAGGCAGGTCTTAGCCCTTTTGGTCTTCTTCTTGACATCTTGGCTTTTTCATTCGCGTAGAATATTCAATAGCTTCTTGCTTAAAGCATGCTGGGACATTCGTGATTACACCACATTCCCTCGTAAATTCACAATTATTTTTTTCGTTTGTAAGGCATGAGTGGTGCTTTAAAGCGGGGTATCAAATCAAACCATCTGGTGAAATCGGGGTCTCTACTCTCAGGAATGCGGCGCTTCATAATAATAAATCCTTCTTTAAAATGGCAACATGCCGGCTTGCTTTGTTTAGGAGCTGAGAGGCACTAAGTTCGGAAGTTCCTAATTACATGCTGATCAAACAGTGCAAGAACTTTCAATAATTTTGTCTTTATTCCTGTGCAGAACTCAATAAATTTTGCACCAGTTAATTTCTTGTAAATTTTCATTTCCAATTTACAACGCAACCTTTTTCAGAGCAGTACCGCGATTGGCAAAAATGTGTTGGAGATTCTGAAGCGTTGAACAGAGTGCACGTCTCAAACTCTACGAAAAATGAAAAAGCTCTTCTTAATGCCACGTCTTCCCTGGCACTTCGGTGGTTTAAAAGTGCATAAAAAGATTTACTTCGGTCTTCAAGACGGTACCCGCTCAAAGGTGCTTTGAAACCATAAAATCATCAATTGTCTTTAAGGATGTGCAACAGAATGGGGGGGTGAAACGGCAGCGCCGTTGTGTCGCAATAATTTTTTTTTCAGCTTGCTTAGTTTTTGCAGCGACAAGTGTGCTTCGAAATGGTTCACGGCAAGAGCTAATTCTTTTTAGAACCCTAGTATAACCACTCTCTTTGCTCATTGTGTTAACAGTAAACCATATATCCGGAATCCGTCCACCAAGATTTACAGAATATCGCATGGTTACAGAATTTTGTTCATCGGAAAAACAAAGCCTATTTCTTTCAGTGTTGTTTCGAAATTTACAATCCCGAATGATCCCGACTGGTTAGGTTAAGTATTATGTTTTCGCGCTTTATGAGCGCAAAACTGGAGTTCAGAACGATGGTTGCACTGTGCACATCAACGATGTATTCTCTAAATTTCACTTGCGTGACACGTCAAAAGTACAGCCACCTAGTGTAAGAAGGAACAAAAGCAGAGTTACATACAAACACACAAATAAATTTTGAACGATTTTCATTGCGCTAGTTCAACACTTTACCATCCAGACTGTTTAGCGCGCGTGAGCGAATGGACTCGTCGGGCGTTTTCACATGCAGCTCAAAACAGGGATCACTGCTTCTGAGTCAACGTCCTGGACATAGTGCCTTCCCCTCGTAATGTTGAGAATCAGAGCTGCTCTCAAACTAGACCTTGGGTGCAATGCAGCAGAGTTGGTCTACGGCAGACCACTCCGCATACCGGGTGATTTCTTCTGTGCTTCAGCATCAAACTCTCTACCTGATACACACGATTACGTGGAAAAAACTGTGCTCACATATGGCCAACTTTCGTCCATCACCCTAACGCAAGTCCCACCAACAAAAAATCATCGTCAGCCCAGACCTTCCTACCACCACACACGTTTTCGTGCTCCATGATTCCTTGCGGCGATCGCTACAGCCTACTTAGGACGACCCGTACAAAGCTCTTGATAGAGGGTCCAAATATTTCACCTTGACCTACCTGAACCGGCAAGAGAACGTTGGTATTGACCGCCTCAAAACAGCATACCTTTTGTCCTCCAACAGCACCACAATTGAAACGATGACTTTTCCGTCATTTGCCAAAGCGGACGCTCCGCTTCGGTCAGAAAACGACAAAGCACGTTCCCGCTCGGTTAAATTTTGTATCCAACCTAATGCCACCTAGCGTTCTAACAGTCTCTTCAACTGCTGTTTGAGCTAAGGGGGGGGGGGGGGAGCACAGGTAGAGAATGACATTGTTGCATAGGGCGGCGCATTGACCGCCAGGTTGCTCTTGCATCACGGAGCGAGGCAGAAGCCGCGATGAACGAGCGGCGCGACAGGCGCGCAGAACGAGTTCAACAGGCAGCATCAACAGCTATGGCTCGGCGCTCCATGGACTGACCCTCACCTTAAGCAGTCTTGTAGATATGTAAATATATACTTAATTTGGTAAGGAACTAAAGGTCTCTACGACTACAAGATTAATTCCTTCTTTACCAAAACTTAGAAAGTGTGGTTCCAAGCTGACAGGTAGGTAGTTTAAAGTCGTTGAACTCCAGCTAATATCGGTAAAGTACGCGCGTTTTTAAACCTGGTTCGTAGAAAATGGTTCAATGAATCTAGATTATTATTTTAGGCTCGGTGTCTTAAAACAATTCAAGGAAATGCAGTTCGTCGAAGGTAATCTAATCTGAGAAAGCAGCATATATTACTACTTCGGTTTAAACTAGCATATTCGCAGCATATCTACCAAGGACGGCACCCTGAATTCTGGCTTTGTTTAGGAACGTTTGGAGACAGGTTTTGCATGCCGAGAAAAAAGTATTGTTGAGAACGGGCATTCTTGCCTATTAGAGGTTGAAACTGGTATTTTCTCAATTACGCTCCCATTGACCCTGTGAAGCAGTATGACCAAGCTGAAGTATACTTCATATTGCATAAAGCGTGGAACAAGGTTAGTCATTTTTAGTTCCCCCAATCTCACAATAGGTTTTGCGATTCCTATTTGTTGGTAGACTAGTGGTGCCGTGAATGTCTTTGAAATCATAGATTCGAAGATTAAACCAAGGGGCTCTAAATGTCAAACATGTTATTTCAACATATTTTAATGTTTGCAGGCTTTCGATATGTTGCGCTTAGAAATTTTATTGTTTTCGAACCACCAAACTTACCTCGCTAAGAATTTCGACCATTCTTAAAATCTTGGTCTGCCAAGTTCAAAAGATTGATAAAATTCTAACGTTTGTAGAAATGTTCGACGACGTTTGAACCAAGGTTAGCCCCAAAATAGCAGCTGAGCATGGTACGGCTACTGAACCGTCACCAACCGGTGCAGATGATTGCGGAAAGCAAACAGTGCACTACGGGACCACCGAGCCAGGACAAGCGCCCGAGGAAGCGGTAAAGACGACAACGACGACGGGCGCTCCACTGCAGGCTCCCATGCAGAGAGGTCGCACAGGGAGGCCGCACAGAGAGAGGCGTGAGACGAGAACAAGGCGACAAGCCAAAACACGCGTCTCAGAAAGACCCCAAAGCAGGACCAAGCTGCATTCCCGGTTCTGCTCTCCAAGGACATGAATGCGCTTTCTCTGGACAATGGCGCCGGGGGTGTCTTTTCTTCAGTGGGGGAGCTGCTTCTAACTTCACCTTTTTGCATTTTGTCTATTTTTCTTCTCTGAATGAAGCTCCAACGCAGCGTCTGTGTGAGGTGTCGGTATGAGGTTTAAAAGGGTGAGATTTTTAGTTGATACGGGGAAAAAACATATATATTGAATGTGACACTGCTCTAATCATTTAATGGGTGATCGAAATACCTTTCACTTAAATATGGACTGTATCAGTCGCGATGTGTCAAGCCAACAACAACCTTTATTCAGGAAGCGATTAGTTATATAGTACGACGCGGCTGCGCGGCAGCGCAGCACGTGTCAACAGTTCATCTTTTAACGAGATATGACATCGCGGTTTACATGCAGCGCGTGCGTGACTTGCACGATACATTTTCCTTTGTTTCATAAATAACTATAGGAGTTCCAATGGTAGATGGGAAGCACTTTGTTGAAATTGCTGTCGTATTGCAGGCGCTCTGGTTGATGGGTGTGCCTTGTGGATCGTCTTGGGACCGGCGTCAGGGGGTGGTCATGCAAACCCGGCGTAGGCGGTCTTGTGGGCAAGGAGGCCGGTGTCACTCTCAGTTCCTCGGTTGAATCCCCGCTGTCCGAGTTGTCACTTTCAGCAGTTTCTTGTTGAAGCGGCTCACGTGTTGCAAGAAGATGTTGCCGGTTGCGTCGCAGCAGCTTGTTGTCTTTGGTAACCACCCGATATGATCTTGGCGCGGCTGATCCCAAGACCCGAGCTCTACGAGTCCATGCTTTGTCTTTGTCTCTCACCCTCACGACTTCGCCTTTCTTGAGGTCGGGTAGGTTCTTGCCTCGGGTGCCGAGCTGCCGGTGTTTAAAAACACGCCTGCTGGGTTGATGGCTGAAGTCAGGGATTCCACTGCGTAGCCTCCTGCCTTGTAACAGCTCTCCTGGCGACCGACCATCCTCCAGGGGGCAGATCGATAGCCGAGTAGCCCCAGCCAGAAGTATTCATGGGCCTCCTCAGTTTTCTTCAAGATCCGCTTGAGAATTTGCACCCCTTTCTCGGCGAGTCCGTTCGACCTGGGAAACTCCGGGCTCGACGTCACATGCTTGAAGTCGTATCTGGATGCGAAAACAGCGAACTCATAAGACGAAAACTGGGGCCCGTTATCGCTGCAGACCTCTAGTGGAATTCCGTATCTTGAAAAAATAGAGCTCAACTTTGCAATAACAGAACATGCCGTGGTGTCCATCAGCTTTTCTACTTCCGGAAAGTTCGAATGCGCTTCAAATACACAAAGATACGAACTTCCGCCATGCTGGAAAAGATCAATACCCACTCTGTACCACGCATGATTCGGTGCTGGCCTTAATATGAGAGGTTCACTTTGCTGATTGTACGTATACTTTCGGCATACTTAGCACCCTTGTAGCAGAGTTTCGATGTCCGAGTTGAGTCCTGGCCAAAACACCAAACGTCGGGCTCTTGATTTGCACTTGTTAATTCCCAAATGACCTTCATGAATACGTTGGAGCATCTCCGGTCTCATGGACTTCGGGACCAAAACTTTGCTACCCTTCAATACTATTCCTTGAACCAGTGACAACTCGGACACAAAAGGTTTCAGCCTGCCGTCAATGTCACCCTTGCCGTTCATGTAACAAATGACTGACTGCAGGTCTGCGTCCTTCGCGGTCGCCTCAGCAAGGCGATCCAGGGTTTTCTTGCTTACCAAGTCTGAGACGACGCTCACTGCGTGGACTTCCCCGTCTTCCGTAGAGCCGGCAGTGTCCTTTGTGGTAACTGGTGACGACCTTGATAGCATGTCGGCCAGAAGTAGCAGTTTTCCTGGTACGAATTGAAGGGTATAATCGTACATCAGTAAACGCAGCAGAAAGAAACGCTGAAGTCTCGGGGGCATATCACCGATTCCTTTTGAGGCAATTGCTAACAGTGGACGGTGGTCGGTTTCAATCGCAATCTTACACCCGTACACGAAGTGATGAAACTTCTCGCATCCGAACGTGATGCCCATCGTTTCCTTTTCTATTTGCGAGTACCTCTGTTCTGCGTCAGTCATAACGCGTAATGCGTAGGCGACCGGCCGCCAGCTGTAACCATGACGCCGCAGAAGTGCAGACCCTAATCCATTCCTTGATGCATCTGACGAGATCTTCATATCTCTGGCTGGATCAAAAATAGCCAACACGGGCGTGCTGGTAAGCATTAGGCAGATATCTTTCCATTCTTTGGCGTGCTTGTCTGTCCATTCAAAAACTGTTTATTTTTTTATAAGACTGCGCAGAAGTTCTGTTTTTCCTGCCAAATTCGGTAGGTACTTCCCAAAGTAATTGGCGACTCCGAGCATTCTATGCACCGCTGTCTTTTCTGTAGGGCACGACATCTCGCCCAGTGACGTGATCAATGCCGAGCTCGGCCTTATTCCTTCTTGGCTTATGACGTCACAAAGAAATTCGATCTTAGTTAGCCCAAACTTGCATTTCGCGGCGTTGAATATCAAACCCGCCCGACTGGCTAACTGCAGTGCGTTCTTGAGGCGTGAATCGTGCTCTTCTTTAGTGGATCCCCAGATCAAAATATCGTCAATGTATACGCGCACCCCTGGGGACGGATCAAATATCTCGCTTCGAGTTTTTTGGAACACCTCGGGTGCCGACGTTCCCGAATGGAAGTCTCAAAAACTGGTAGCGACCAAAGGGCGTACCGAACGTGCAAATAGCCGAGGTATCCTCAACCAAGGGAATTTGGTGAAACCCAGAGTTCGCGTCGAGGCGTGAAAAATATTTAGCTCCTGCTAGTTCGGCCTCAATGTCTTCCCGCTTAGGCATCTGATAGTGCTCGCGCTTTAGACACTCGTTAATGCGCCTGGGGTCCATACACACGCGTAGTTTTCCGTCCTTTTTTCGTACAATGACCAATGGACTTACCCAGTCCGTTGGCCCATTGACTTTGCGGATGATGTCAGCTTGTTTCATACGCTCCAGCTCCTCTCGAAGAGGCTCTCGCAGCGCCAGAGGTACTCGTTGTGCCGGTTGAACTACCGGTGTTGCGTCATCTCGCAGGACCATCCGATACTGACGTGCCAGGCAGCCGGTACCCTGAAACAGCGGGTGAAATTCTGTCACTATTTTCTCGGTATTTCTGGTGTTCACAACACTCACCGAGCGCGACACAAGTCCCAGCGCCTCACTTGCTAGCAGTCCGAGTAGTGCCTGGCTGCCTTTTTTGACAATGAAGAAGTCGATGTCGCCGGACCGATTCTCCATGACCACTCGTAGAGTTGCAACCCCGATGTGCTTGATGGCGTCCCCGCTGTATGACCGAAGCACAGAGCCACTTGGTTTCAAGTTCGCCTTGTCCCTGCACGTCCGATAGATCGAGTAAGGCAGCAGGTTTGCTTGGGAGCCCGTGTCTGTAGGATTCAGAGCCTACCTCTCAAACGCTGTGAGGCTGAGCTCAGTAAAAGACATCCGATTCCGACAGCTGCTCGTGAAGAACTCCCCTTTACTTCTTCTAAAAAACACGCACGCCCCCCTCTTCACACTAGGAGGGCGCCACTAGCTGGACCAGCTCACAAATAGCGACCACTACATCTCCCCTTTTTAGAGGCCGCGTTTTCGCCAAATAGTTATTGTGGCGAAATGCACCCAATTATTGTTCAAAATAGTCCCATCAACTGCAATGCTTTCGAACTGTCCGCCGTTACGAGCCTAAACGCATGGGGCGGGTCACGGCTCGTCCGCTGCGAGTCCGATAGGGACTTGTCGACACAGGCGGCCCTCTTGGGTCACTACTAATGTTCTGCTGAGCCGCTTTTGGGCTCGGAGGCACACCGTCAGCTGCGGGTTGTTCAACCGGCGGCCTTGGGGATGCAAAAGCAACCAGTCCCCTGCGGTGGCGCTGAAGGACCGCTCCGCTGTGGTCAGCTTCCACCATATAGCTACGGGGACGCTGTCCTGGGCTGAGCCAGCTGAGCACCGTGGCTGGACACTGTTCCGACTGCACCCACACTCTCTCTCCAGGACGAAGAGGAGGCAGCTCGCTGGCAGCATGCCGCTGGTTGAAGGCCTGAGCTTGTTTCCGCTTATACAACTCATTCCTTCTTGCCACGCGGGCGGGCGATGATGGCCGCGGAGGACTTTCATCTTGAGCCCTAGGAAGCCGTGTCCTCAACCGACGCCCGAATAAAAGTTGTGCGGGGCTGTCTCCAGAAACACCAGGGGTGTCTCGGTAGCTCAACAGTGCCAAGTATGGATCCTGAGCTTTGGTTAAGAGTACTTTGATGGTGCGGACAGCTCGTTCCGCTTCGCCGTTAAATTGCGGGAATCTGGGGCTACTTGTTTGGTGCTGGAAGCCATAATCCTTTGCAAACTTCGCAAAATCCCCCGATGCAAACTGCGGGCCGTTATTTGTTCTTACCGATCGCGGGATACCATGCCGAGCGAAGGCTGACTTCATTGCCGCGATCGTAGCTGCACTCGAGGTGCTGCTTAACGTCAAGACTTCCGGGTACCTCGAGTGATAATCCACAATAACGATGAAGTCCTGCTTCTTCCAATGAAACAAGTCGGCACCGAGGACGTCCCGTGGGCGAGTAGGAAAACTGGACGAGATGAAAGGTTCGGCCGGCTGCACTCTTGTCTTGGCACACTGCTCACAGCCGCTCACCAGGGAAGTGATCTGTGCATTGATGCCTGGCCACCAGACAGAGTCACGAGCTCTGGCCTTGCACTTGACAACTCCTTGGTGACCCTCATGTATCAGCCTCAGTATTGCCGGTCGTAAGTCGGCCGGTATGAGGAGCCTCGGGCCCTTGCGGAGAATTCCTTTGCACAGCGACAGCTCGCCCCGGACAGACCAATACTTGGACAAATTGAAGGGCAGCTTGTGCTTCGCTGGCCATCCAACCTCGCAATACCGTTTGAGTGCACAGCACTCTCCGTCAGACTGTTGCGCAGCTTGGACTTCCTCGGGGAGGAGTGGAAGACCAACAGACGTGTCTTCCAGTGCTGCAATTGCAAATGTTTCAAGGGAGTCCTTGCCCTTGTCTTCAGACCCCATTCTCTGGGGAGCTCTGGAGAGTGTGTCTGCCGTTGCCAGTAGTTTTCCCGGCACATACAGCATGCGGAATTGGTACTTCATCAGCTTTAAACGAAGGCGTTGGATGCGAGGCAGGCAACAGTGTCTAACTCCATCTTGCCGAAGAGAGATACCAGGGGCATATGGTCAGTCTCCACACTGAGCTGCAAACCTACGTACGAACTCGTCAAAACGTCGTACAGCCCACACCGTTGCTAGAGCCTCCTTCTCTGTTTGGCTATAGCGCATCTCTGTCGGGGTCATCGCCCTTGACCCAAAGGCCACCGCCCTCCTTTCTCCCGAAGGTTGGTCTTGAAGGAGTACGGCACCGATGCCGAAGGAGCTGGCATCTGCCGAAACTGTTGTGGGGTACACTGGGTTGTACTTGGCGAGACAGCAGTCTAAACTCAAGAGCTTTTTCGCCTGTAGGAATGCAGCCGCCTGCTCAGGACCCCAGGCCCATACGTTGCTCTTCGACAGAAGTGCTCGGAGAGGAGCGGTGACTTCGGAGATGTGCGGCACGAAACGCGCAACATGGTTTACCATGCCAAGTAGCCTTCGGACCCCTGCAACATCCTCAGGCCTTTTCATTGCCTGGACAGCCTGAATCTTGCTAGGGTACGGCTTCACGCCTTCTGCTGATACGACGACTGCAAGGAAGCTGACTTCGGACACTCCGAACACGCACTTGTCTTTGTTGAGAGTGATGCCAGCCATCGATAATCGGGAAAGCACCTGGTTGAGCCGCGGGTCATGTTCTTCGCGCGTCCGTCCAAAGACAAGAATGTCGTCAATCATGTTGACGCACCCGACCTGTCCTTCCAGCATGCGCGCCATCTGCTTCTGACAGTACTCTGGTGCCGACGTAAGTCCAAAACGCAGACGACAGAAGAAGAAGCGGCCAAAGGGAGTAATGAAAGTGGTGCACTCCTGACTTTCCTTGGCAAGTTTTCACCTGGTGAAATCCGGAATTTGCGTCCAACTTGGAGTACACAGTCGCTTCTCCCAGAAGTCCGAGAACTTGGTCCACCGTAGGGAGCATGTGCCGTTCTCGAAGGACGACCTTGTTGAGCTTCGTAAGGTCAACGCAGAGACGGTGACCACCAGAAGCCTTCGGAACAACGACTATTCCGGCACACCACGGGGTGGGGCCTTCAACCCGACGAATGACGCCCTGTCGCTCGAGCTTCTCCAGTTCCGTCCTCACGACCTCTCGTAAGGGAATTGGTATACGACGAGGTACACTCAACGAGAAAGGAGCGGAATTGGATTCCAGCCGGATCGTGTACTCGTCGGGTAGTGTACCCAGACCTGTGAAGAGCTCAGTGAAGCCTGGGTTGACTGCAGGCTTGGTTG
Source organism: Ixodes persulcatus (assembly GCA_013358835.2). Lineage (NCBI taxonomy): Eukaryota > Metazoa > Arthropoda > Arachnida > Ixodida > Ixodidae > Ixodes > Ixodes persulcatus. The sequence goes on from JABSTQ010003380.1 coordinate 26,076, forward strand.
CAGTATCGAGGAACTTGATGACCTGAAGGTCCTGTATGGCAGAGAAGCCCAGCAAAGGAGTACTGAGAGACTGGATGATATACACCTGCTGCTTAGAAGATCTGCCGTTCCACCACAGCGTCGATGAGAAAGAACCCAGCACTTTAAGCGGGTGGTTGCCCGGTCCGTGAATGGCGTTTTCCACCTTTGACAAACGCTGGGGAATCCGAGGGAAATTATCTGGAACAGCCGTCACCTCGGCTCCCGAGTCCACTTTGAAGGACGCTGTATAGTTATTCACGGTAACATCAATGTACTTAGCCCTCTCCCCGGCGTCGACTACAGAAAGCTGCAGAGTGTCTACTTTGGCTTGTTTTTTCATGCGGGAGAGACAGACCTCTGCGAAGTGCCCTTGCTTTCGGCAAAAGTTACACTTCGATTTGCGTGCGGGGCAGTCCTCACGAGGATGAGATGCACGTCCGCAGAATAAGCAAGAACCAGGCTTGCCCGTAGAGACGCGAGACGACTGGTCATGGGCAGCATTGGTGGCGTTAGGCTTAGAGCCGCGCCGCTTGAGACGACCTGCGAGCTTAGTCGCGTCAAGATTGACACCTTGACCTCCTGGAGTTTCAGATTTACCCGTGCCTGCCTTGGTTGCCTTTTCTTTGTCGACGTCTTCGGCTTGGCGCGCTTGTACCCACGCGTCCTTAAGTGTGAGCTTCGGGTTACGTCCAAGACGGTCAGACAGCTGAGAGTCCCGAAGACCGACGACAAAACGATCCCTGACAAGACGTTCCTCGACCTCCGGGGTGCCGTAGTTACAGCGCTTGACCAGACGCATCAGCTCCGCGTAGAACGCATCTACGGTTTCCTCCGCTTGTTGGACCCGCCGATGGAAACGCTACGATTCGAATACTTCGTTCACGGGGTGGACAAAGTGCTCGGTGAAACAGCGTACCACGACGTTGTATGACGCCTCAGCGGACAGCGAAAAGGACTGCAGCAAGCGTCGGGCCTCCGATCCCATGCAGTAGAGTAGCAGACGTACCTGAACATCTTCAGGTGCCGAGGAAAGACCCGATGCAAAGGCGTAGTCTTCATACTGCGATAGCCAGGAGGGCCACAGTTCCGCGTTCGAAAAGTCGAAGCTGTCAGGCTGGCGTAAAGCGATGCCCCTCCAGGGTGTGGAATCGGTTGTGCTATCAGAGCTTGCCATATCCCACTTCTGACACCATGTAGGATTCAGAGCCTACCTCTCAAACCCTGTGAGGCTGAGCTCAGTAAAAGACATCCGACTCCGACAGCTGCTCGTGAAGAACTCTCCTTTACTTCTTCTAAAGAACACGCACGCCCCCCTCTTCACACTAGGAGGGCGCCACTAGCTGGACCAGCTCACAAATAGCGACCACTACAGGGCCCAGTACCGGTGGCCGCAGGAGCGGTCATCAGCCATCGCTGGAAGCCGTATTTGCCGAAGGTCGCTTACCCGGTTTTCGGCAAAGTGTGGTTAGCGAGGTCCTTGAAACATCTGATGTTCCATGTGAACTTCGGCGCTAGAAGTGGCGCCGAAGTAGGACCGAAAAAAATCGCTTTAGTGGAGCTGGATGAGACACTTCTGATCCTATGCTAACACTTCGTCTTCCATGCGCAGCCTTTTTTCTATTTTTTTTTTCCTTCACATTTAGAAAATATATTGGAAGATTTACTATCGACAAATAAATGGTTTGAGTACTGGGTCAGGTTAATAAATCTAAGATAAATATTTACACAAGCGTAGTGTGATATATTGTGTTGATTATTCGATATGATTGAAATCAATAAACAATAAAGACGAAAAGGAAAAGATTACACCCGAGTTCACTTCATGCCTAGAGCCACTAAGTGAGCTGCGCTTGGAGTATCGGCACTCCTTTCCCCAACATTGTTGTGTGAGCCGCCATTTCGTGTCTAGTGCAGAGCAAACGCAACTGCCGATCGTCATGATTCAAAAGTGGGAATTCCTCAGCATTTTATCCGGTGTTAGGAAGCTGATGCAATATTGCTTTGCTCTGTCGCGGACTGTTTAAACATTTGTGGAGGACAGAAAAGAGTTTGCTGTGATTTTAGATAAAGCTTCATATCACTGGCAACCATGATTTTACGCCACGATATGGCAAGTGTCATTACTCTGAAGCGTAGCTTACTTAATGACACTATTCATGCCCTTGTTCATAGAGCTTGTAATACCTGAAGGGGCCATGACGTAAGCCCCGTGGGCTCCACAAGCCACTACCTTTTGACACCTGCTTCTTCCTCATTGTTCCCGCTAGTGGCACTAGTGCCCGCGAACCTCTTTTCCCGTGACTGAAACTGAAACTAAATATGAATAATACTCCATTATTATAGCTTATTTAGTTATAACTAACTACACATAATGAGAGAAGGAAGCGGTCGGGTAGGAGAAACGCGGGTTTTATGTGCGACCGTTCTAACCGTCTCAGAAGAGAGAACACGCGAGCTCGCGCTGATTTCAAAAAGACGATCCAAAGAAAAGAGGCGGCACGCTGTGTTTTTTGTGATTGTGCGTCTAATTTACATACAGTAATATTTAAAGATCGACGATGGACGTCGATCTTCTCGAGGTAATGTAACGTAGAAACATTATACAAAAAATAAACATAATGAAGGACGGCACGACTTAATTTTTTCAATTCTTGGATTGTAATATGGTGGTAGCCGAACCGCATGTCCCTATATCAGCCTGACGTTCTCGCATAGATGAGTTGGCTGAGCCACGCTATTGAGCCAGCTGAGCACAGCTGGCAGCGGCGCGAGCAAGGCCCCGAGGGGAACGTGACGGTGCTCGAGCCATCCCACCGCGAACCAATATTTCGGCCACCCCACGGGTGCGTGTCGCCATCTATTGGTTGAACTAACGCCTTGTTCAAGATGGCTGCCGTGGGACCGCAGCCTTAAGGTTTTGCTCTGTCCGACTATCACATCAGGTTTTCAATGAGGAAGCGTCGTTCTTTGGAAACACTACATTAATGATCATCATATTGTCAACATCATGCTCGGTACATATTTGCGAGGACAAATGGCATCAGGAGCACAGCAGGAACAAAAGAAGGCTCTGGGGCTCTTTGGAATTCCAGTCTGGTGTTTGTGTCCCCTGCGGTCTCGGTCTCTGTTGTTTTGTTTGTACAGGTTGCCCATCAGACGTGGCGTTCCTGAAGTTGTTTCATCTACGAGTTGGAAGCTGGTATACTGCTGAAAGAGACCACCCTGCCGCCGGGTGAGTGGTTACGTTTCCAACCCTAGCCAGGCCGTTCTCTAACTACGGCACACCTACAGGTATGGTATGCAACTCCTTCGCTCGACAGAGACCCTCTCGAATACCCGGGCCCAAGGGGGCTGTTGGACCTCATTTTCACTGATGCCTGAAGGCCACCTCAAATCTCACCAGGATCCTACCCATGACGCAATATGGTCTCGTTACCGCGGCTATATAAAGGCCTGTCCAAACAGGAAACTTTAAAAATCGTGAGGCGACACAACTCCATCAAAAATCGTGGCAGTTGAAGCGTCCGGCAGTCGTGCAGTACGATCTCTGTTTGAAGACCACCAACCTCACGACATACCTCCTCGCTTCCACCACTTTTCGGTGACCTTGGTGCTCGTCAGGCTTCACGTGAGACGCCACGTGCCAATTCTGTCCATCTGTTCTGCCAGGCCCCCGTATTTTTGGCCGACTTCCAAAATATGTTCGATCTTTAACCAGGGTAAGGATTTTGTGCCCTTGCGTTCGAAAACCTACCCGCGTTCGGCGTCAATCTATTTGTGTTATCACGTGACACGGCCCGTCGGAGTAGCTCGGATGTATATGATTAAGATTTCGAACACAACCTTTCCTTTTCTCGTTTTTGGGACCTGAAGAGCGGCGGAATGCTTGAGCGATTGAACGACATTCAAGAGTGCTTGTGAGCGGCACTCCGTACCCGATGTGACGAGCATGCTCAAGGCCCCCGTGGAGGACACGGGCGAAAATTGACGGAGGAAACTTTGCCCCGGCACAAGAAGAAAAAAAAAAAACGGACGGAAGCGGACTGCAGTACCACTTATGTCGGAGTCGTGTCGCCTCAAAATTTCTAAAGTATCCTTTTTTGGACGGGCATTAAGGGGGACCGCGTACACGCGCGGCAGAGAAAGAGTGGGACTTACCATTGAAACCTTCCATCAAATCATGTATTATTAAAACATCATAATCTTACAGCCGAAATCAGGTCTCCAGCCCGTCCGTTCCTAGGGTCTCTTAACTCGTCGAACGCAAAAATTATTTGTGCTATGACAAAGTTGGGGGAGGAGCCGAAAAGTGGCCGACAAGTTTTCTTTTCTCGCAGACCCACAGGCCCGCTTCTCTCAGGGACGTTTTTTCATTGAAGAGTGGAAAAGCGATACTCCTCCCTATCCCGGTTCAATCTCTGCACAAGCTAAAATTTAGTAGGAAGGGTCTTTTTTTTTTCAGAACTGAAAGTTACAAAAATAATCACGATCAAAACGACACAAAGCCGACGACGCTTCGATTCGTCAAAAAATTGACCGCATCTCCACGTGGTGAATGATGTTGCTTGGGGCGAAGCTCTGGTGGTGCTAGTCTGCGTAGACGCCGAGCCGCAGCATGCCGAGCCTTTTCATTCATGTCAGTAGGAGAATGTGTGGTTTTCTTTTTCTTTTTTTAAGCAGACAGATGGGATGGTATCTCAGAACCCCCTACTCTTTTTTTTTCCTCTTTTTCTTTGAGCCTTTTCATTCATGTCAGTAGGAGAATGTGTGGTTTTCTTTTTCTTTTTTTAAGCAGACAGATGGGATGGTATCTCAGAACCCCCTACTCTTTTTTTTCCTCTTTTTCTTTGAGCCTTTTCATTCATGTCAGTAGGAGAATGTGTGGTTTTCTTCTTTTTCTTTTTTTAAGCAGACAGATGGGATGGCATCTCAGAACCCCCTACTCTTTTTTTTTCTTCTTTTTCTTTTTTCATAATTTTGTTCATCTTTTTTTTCCAATTTTTTTTTTGCCCTACACGAGCACGTGAGCATGTGCTCACGTGCTCGTGAGCACGTGATCTCACGGGCAGAAGCACGAGCACCCGACGCCGGGCCTACGGCGGACGGCGGACGGCGGACGGACATGGCTAGCCCGTAAGGAGCTTCGCCCCTAAAAAGACATTATTGGAATTTTCGATACCGGTGCAGGTCTAGTAGGAGGCTTTTAATTCAGCTCTGTTGATTAAGGCGGCGGTCCCACGGCGGCCATCTTGAACAAGCCATTAGTTCAACCACTAGATGGCGGCACTCATCCGTGTGGCCAGAAAGCAGTCTCGTGGCAGTGACGTTCCTCCTCTGCTCTTAATTTCCTCCTTTCTGCTGCTCGCCCGTGCACGTTCAGCACTCAACGCGTGCTCCCGCTGACACAAATGCCAGCAAACGTGCCAGTGGTGCTAGCAGTGCCCAGTTCGCACAGAAGCGGAGCCCTAGCTCATCGACCCGATCGAGAGTGCCTAGCTGGGCAAAAATTGTTCTTTTTTTTTTTTTATCCTGGCTTTGTTTCACGCTGCAGGGTTGGCAAAGCGATTTCGTTAGAGGCTCACAAATCAGTAGCTATCGTTTTAACTATTAAAGCATTAAAAACATAGTCAATCAGTCAATGAAGAAGTTATCAAACGATAAAGAACATATATAAGACACTGCCTTGTCAGCATTTCGTGAATGAAAGAGATTTTGCACGACATAAACGTTTAAATTCATTTTCGCTGTAAGTCGGAGCGCAGCTGGCATAACAGGTCAATGAGGCCAGTCAAGCAGAGCCAAAAACGCCATGTCACGGAGCTCAACATCTTATAGTGCGTCTTTCGTCCCCGGTCAAAGCAATCAAGCGCAAACCATGGACCATGGCCTTGCGCTTTTAGTATGCTTGTTTGTGCTTGTGTACCTTAGTCTTTGACTGCATTTTGATCTATGATAAAACAAGCAATAGCTGACTCTTTTTTCAAGATGGGTGTTCAGAGGGACGCTCTATATAACTTATCATTTTGATGATAGTTTGATTAAACTTGATTATCAGTTATCTGACCTTATAAATAACCACCCCAAATATTGTTGAAATAGTACGCCGAGGTCGAAGAATTTGCATGTTCAGGAAAAGAGTAAAGTGTATTTTTTAGTCCCAGTGAACTCAACTTAAAAATTGTTAGTCGAGTCGGTAGCAGATTTCAAAGTGTGTTTTATAGTGCTTTTTTATATTTGTTTTCAATAATAAATAAAGTAGTTGATAATTTGATGTTGAAAAAATTATACCAATGTCTTACATGTATATGGCCGGTTTCATTCAGATTCAAGCAGTGGGTGGGAATCATATTTTTTTGTTTTTCTTTATATTTTTATATGTTGTGCCGCATACTTTACCTAGAACAACGCTTTTTATTTTAATCGTCGGAAAGTTTTAGTTTTCGAGAAATAAATTCCCAAATGTGCGGGGAAGAACAATGTAGTTTTGACCGCTGTCGCGTGCAGCATGTTTGAAGCTCGTTCTGTTCTATATTATTAAGAGCAGAGCCCTTACAATATTTCGTGATAGTTTACGTATTATTGAGTGTTATTTCCTCTAGAGTTATATTTTCTACTCATAATTTAATTTTTTTTTTAAAAATAGCCATACTTGCTACCTCTGACGATTATGCACGAAGATTCAGAATTAATTTTTAGGTGAAACTTTTAACATAAGACATTCAATTTTTTTTCTCTGACAGAGCGTTTCCTTGCCTTTTCAAAAATATATGTTTCATTGGTTTATAACTTTTTTATACCGAAAAATACATTTTGAAAATGATGAAGTTTTCAAAATTCCGTCAAATTCAGCGCGCCTTTAAAAAAAATGCCATTTTTAATATTTTTTATTTTCTCGTATTTTACTCTCCTGATAGCCTTCTTTTATCAGGCATATATTTTGATAGGTGTAAAGCAGTAGTTTAGAAATGCCGAGCGTCTCAATATGCTGTAAAACAATAACCACTGACAGCAGATTTTATGACAACTTCCGCCTCTTTCAAGCACAAAGTTCACAAAGAGAAGTAAAAAAACATCTGCAAAATCGTCTCAGCTCCCATCGGCAGATAATACTCGTTTCTGCCGTGGCGATAGAACCGCTCCTAACGTTAGCGAGTTGCGTGGTCGACTGTGCCGCGAGATGGACCTTGAACCCAGCGGTGCGAGCAGTCGACAGCGGGATACCCGAGCTGCCGCTTCCGACCGAGAGCCATGTTGAACGTACCTTGAACCCCACAGAGCTTGAAGGAAAGCTCTCACGTATCAGTTACGTAATTTGTGTGTTTACCGCGGAAGTATCCCAACCGATTGTTAAAGCCGATACACGGGAAACGCAGAACATGAAGAAACTTGGTGGAGCCCAAACAGGGGCCACACATTTGTGAGTGTTCTATAGGGTCTCTGGCACTTAGTCTTAGCCCCTTAAGCAAAGAAGGTTCGAAATTCATCGAGTCGAACCGGGAGCGTTCGGCAGAGTACTCTTTCGCGTGTGTGCGCGTACGGACTATCTACGAATGCTATGACCGAGACGTACAGTGGGAAGCGTGTTTTCTGTGCGGACTATCGACGACGGCATAAGAAAAATGTGCTGTGGCAGACACGCTTCAGGTCTGTGAACGATCTGGATCTGAAAATACTCAGACAAATTTTGGATCCTTCAACTCCCATCTCGCGGACGGATCAGCTGTGCCACAACTGCTTCAGGTATTTCAGTTCCCTCATTGAAGATCGGCATGAAGCATGCAAAGCCGGACCCTCGGATGCCCACGAGGACTTCGTTGACAAAACAACGTCTGTCAACGAAATAAACGAGTGCGTATCATCACTGCAGATAGAGATTTCACCATTCAGGATGCCAGCTGAATTGAGAAAAAAATCGGCTCGTTTATACGCGGAAAAAAAGCAAAGTCAAGTCGAAGAAGCGGTAAAGAAACGAATGCGGCGTAAGATCAGTGACGCGTATGATGTGCCACAGCCGACAACTGGAGCATCTTCGTCCACAATGTGCGCCGAGTGGGAAGCAAACGTGCGAATAGCATTCCAAAAGAGCGCGTCCATCAGTGAAAGGTGTCAGTTGCTCACACTGTTTCCAAACGATATGAGCAAGCAGCAAATACTAAGCGTTGTTCCTGAGGCAACCATGTACTTGATCGACAAAGCAAGACGCCTTAAAGCAGCCCAAGGAGTATGGGCACTTCCTGATCCATACACTCCGCACAAGCTCAGGGAATCGGATATCGCGACGGCTTGTCGTGTTTTCTTAGAAGACGAGATGGGCTGCTCCATTCAAAGTCCGAGCAAGAGAGACGTCATTGCGTTAAAAACATCGGGGTCGAAGGAGTTTGTAGTGAAACGATATATGACGCGCTCTATTCGTGAATCCTACTCTCTTCTGATGAAAACCTATCCGGACCTCAAGCTTGGCCTAACCAAATTTTATACGCTGCGTCCGAAGTGGGTGAAAATTGCTCCGTACAGAGACCAGTGCGTGTGCGCGATTTGTGCGAAATTTCGACTCGTCGTGGCATCAGTCAACAACGCCTCATCCCGCGCGTTCTCTGAAAAGGACATCACTTCGCTCTGCATATGCTCCAACCCTTCAGAAGCCTGTATGCTGCTAAATTGCAAAGAATGCCCTGGAGTGAGGAGTCTTAGTGCACGTACACTATATCTTGATTGTGAGGAGGATATTCAACTGGCGATTTGGGAGTCGGGAAACTTGATAAAGAAGACGCTTACTGTGGCCGTGTTCCTCAAGTTGTTAAGAGATTGCGTGGAAAAATACATTACTCATGAATACATTATGAATATTCAAAGAAAAGCAATACGAGATGTCAAGGCGAATGTAACACAAAGGTCAATTGTGCTACACTTTGACTTTGCAGAAAATTGGAGCATTGTTCTTCCAAACGAAGTGCAAGGCTACTACTGGCGTAAAAAGCAAATCAGCATTTTCACATGTGTTGCCACAACAGCCAATGGAGCAAGAAGCTTTGCCACAGTTAGTGATGATCTTCGACACGATTCTGCACATGCCCTTATTGCGCTAAGAACCATCGTTATGATCCTTGAAGAGGAAGAACCCATCTTCAAAACGATGATATATGTATCGGATGGTGCCGTGATGCACTTCAAAAACAGATTTCAGTTGTATGAAATGGGGAAAAACCGCGTCCTGTGGCGGTGGTTGTTCTCTGCAAGTGGCCACGGAAAGAACGCCTGTGACGGCATTGGTGGCCTTTTAAAGCACCATGCCACATTAAACAACATCAGAGAAACTTGTAATTCTGCAATCCTGACTTCTCGCGACTTTGTGTCTGTCCTAACAGCGAAGCAAGTCAAAACGCGCATTATCGACTTGCCCACCGAAGAACTTACGAAGTTCAGAGAACAGATGAAGGAAAACTGGAGCGGCATTCGCCAAGCGCCTGGACTGCGTTCGTGTCATGTTTGGTATAAGCAATCACCTGAAGCCTCCATCGGAAACAGGGTGCACGTAGCTAGGACTGCAGAAGACATTAATTTTTGAACTAGAATCATTACTTCGGTTTTGACGAGTGCCTAATGTATAAGGTTGCATTGTGCTGTGCCTCGAGCATTCAGCTGCCTAGCTTACACTAAGTAAATATATCTTATGGCGCTGAAGCCAATTTAGTTTTCATGTTTCCATGTATATTAGCTATGCGAAGGAACAATTGGTTTAATCACATTATGAAAAATGTGTGACCATAATAAACAGTTCGTATTGTTAAAAGATTCTAATTTAGCTTGACCATAATGTTGTTCTTAAGTAGTATTTAATAACACAGCAAACTTGGTTACAATCGCTCTGCTATATCGTAAAAAAGAACGTGCCAGAATGTCCAGCTCCTTCCCCCAAGAAAATACTTTGTGATTAGACTCTAACAATCCTCCTCACCGTCAGCAAATTCATCCGCGCCTACTTCTCTCTATTTGGTTCCCCTTTCTCTCCCTCCCCCAACCTGCTCGAGTCCTGTGACTGCCAAAGTGAGAGAACATCACGCGCAAGCATACCTCTTTCCCGTTTTCAGATATGCAACAACATCAACAACTGCGTACGGCCCCGAACTTCGTATCCCTATATCACACGTCCATACTGCTTCGCAGAGTATCGCACTCTTCCACACTTGGAATGGACGTCGCTCAGTTCCATTTTTTTTTTGCTTGCTCGTATGCATGCACGCAGGCACAAGTTCAGGCTCTTCGGTGGGAACTCGTGATCTTCCGTGAACGTATTTCTCTGCTGTGAATTGGAGAGGCACTCCTCGCTCCTAAGTTTAATTTCAAACAAGGACGTGAGGCCGCAATCTGTGGCATTCATAAGTTAACATGTAGTTTTCGGAGATTCGGGTAAACATAGTTCTCTTTCACAGTTTAATCCGTAATGTCAACAGATACCAAAGTCATTACTTATAAATCAGGTGTGGTGTTGTCCTTTACGTGGTGTCAAAACTTATTGATAAGCGTACGATCACAAATACAATATTTTTCGGGTGTAGTTACAGTTCACAAAGGCGTACGTGATTTTTTTTTACAAAAGTCGAGTCTACCAATATTAGTTTTTTTTAAATATTTATTGGCTATATTTAGATTGCTAGAAAACAATGTACACGTTTTCTTTCCACTACGTTATGCTCGACTTTATCAAACACGGCGCTGATAAAAATTTCCCCCAAAATTCGCCGTTGGCGGTTGCTGTTTCACAGCATATTCAGACGCTCGGCATTTCTAAACTACTGCTTTACACCTATCAAGATATATGCCTGATAAAAGAAGGCTATCAGGAGAGTAAAATACGAGAAATTAAAAAATATTAAAAATGGCCTTTTTTTTTTAACGGCGCGCTGAATTTGACCAAATTTTGAAAACTTCATCATTTTCAAAATTTATTTGTCGGTATAAAAAAATTATAAACAAACCAAACATACATTTTTGAAAAGGCAATGAAACGCTCTGTCAGAGAAAAAAAATTGAATGTCATACGTTAAAAGTTTCACATAAAAATTAATTCTGAATCTTCGTGCATAATCGTCAGAGGTGGCAAGTTTGGCTATTTTTAAAAAAACCTTTCAATTATGAGTAGAAAATTTAACTCTAGAGGATATAACACTCATTAATACGCAGATTACCACAAAATATTTTAAGGGCTCTGATTTTAATAGTATAGAACCGAACGAGCTTCAAACAAGCTGCAAGCGACAGCGGTCAAAACTACATTGTTCTTCCCCGCACATTTGGGAATTTATTTCTCGAAAACTAAAACTTTCCGACAAATAAAATGAAAAGCGTTGTTCTAGGTAAAGTATGCGGCACAACATATAAAAATTTAATGAAAAACAAAAAATATGATTCCCACCCACTGCCTGAATCTGCCTGAATCATCTCAAATCGTGCAGGCAAAAAAGGTCGAATTTTTAATTTCACTGAAAAAAATATATGTTATGGCGTCGTCTCTAGAAACGCAATAGCCACAAACCGCCAGTTCGTCGAATTTTCGGATCTCGACTTACGAATTTTAAAAGAGGCCGCGGCGGAAAACAGTGTTTTTCACATCCGTCGTGGGTTGGATGCTTCGCTCGATCTCCCGCCGTGGATTTTCAGTCCACATTATATTAACTCTTTTAAAGCACTCTGTGAGCACAGGTAAACGGCTCTAATACCATAAAATGTTTTTAGGCGTTTTGCTTTTTTCTGTAAAAATGTCAAAAACGCCCCCTCGGTTAATTATTGACGAACTTTGACAAATAAATACTGCCGATCTACTTGGGTTACATATATTCTTTTTATCTCTATGGAGAGCCCAAACCACGCTCTTTATAGATATTATAAAATCACTAAGTTGTATAAAGTTCCATTTGCGGTACGCTTACGTTAATAAGTTCTGCGAAAGCCAAAAAGTGCCAATTTTAAAATCGATTTTCTCAAAAACACATTTGCTTTTTTTAATTTTTCGCTAAAATGTAGATATGATAGTTGTCTACTCGAAAAGCAAGTCGATAAAGTGTGTATTTTGTTCGTATGTTCTATATTTAAGCCTCAATATCAGAAAAAGACGTCTTCGTTTTGCAAGACCTAAGTCAGGCATAGTAACCCGTGCCTTTCTATGAATTGTGAAAAAGTTTTCTTCAATTTTTGTCTGCGTTTTGTAATCAATTATAAACGCATTTTGTGGTATTGAATAGTTATTTATGTTTTTATCAGAGCGAAAAACCACGAGAAACATATCTAATCAAATCAGCAGGCCGAGTAGACCTTCAATATCGAGGAGGCACAGACGTTGTATTGTTTCGATTTAAAAAACTTTCACTGTAAACTAGCACGACTACCTATTAGCTGTCATATTACTAAGACATAGAAAGTCACCACATCATCGATATATTATATACAATTCTTTCCGAAACTAAACGCTAGGGTTTGTTCACCGCATATCGCACAGATCACCTTTCACTTCCGTAATACACAAAAGTGAAGACACAGAAACGGTCCGAAACACAGGGAGAGATTGTCACGGAGAGGGGTACGGAATCAAAATAAATAAATAAGAATAAAATTACCCAACTCCAATCTTAACGAAAAAAGCGTTAAAAAGATCAAATATTTAGGTTCGAGTGGTGCCAAGGCGATAGGTTCACGCCTGGTGGAGAGTCAGACAAAGAAGTCGACGACACGTAAAGGTAAAATAAAAATAAAACATTTAATCGAGACGGAAAAAACTCAGCCGCACACGGCAAGAACAAAACCCAACTTCTTCGGGCATTCCCTAAACGGGACGCAACCAAATGCGTGCGAACACGCTCTCTACAGCACCGTCATGCCGTTACGCCATGACAAAATAAACCCAACAACTAAACAATGCTAACAAACAGTTAGTTAAAAAACATTAAAAAAAAACGTTCAGCAGAACCGCAACCGAGAAATAAAGTTCAGCGGAACAAAGAAACACACACGAAATAATAAAAAAAGTCCTAACTGACCGACGCCGAGCCCAGTCCCACGACACTGAAGCCTGGCAGGATGACGGCGTCCAGATGATGTTGCGCACAGCAACGACGGCTGTGCGGAACAGTGGCCGTGCGGAAGAAAGTGAAGAATAGATTCGAGCAGCGATGTGCGAGAATGTAACCGAGACGTTACATGCCTCGAGCTTCATATCGGAAGAGGAGCTTTCGAGGTAGCTACTGCAGTTACTCAAACTTCTTGCTCTTTCCCCTTCCTTTTTTCAAAAGAACACATCAGCCGGCGCTAACTTTTCATCTTGGGGGAAGACCACTCTTCACAAACTGTTATAGTTGACAAGGAGGCTGACTTCGACCCAACTAGTCTCCGGGCAGAATAAACACAAATATATTTACCAACACGCTCGTTTTTAATGTTAGTCTCCAGTCTTTGCTGTTTCCAAAAAAGATAACCTTTCGGTGCTATCGGATCTCCGCGGAGATAGATAGAGCACGGCCGTTTCAAGGATAGGGCGCTCGAAGTTTGGGCAAATACGCGGCATCGTTTGACGCGTGCACTAATGGCTGGTTTAAAAATTTCACGACATCCCTAACGAAACCGGCCCATCTTCGCGTTGGCGTCTGCGGGATTTTTGTCCCGCGCCCCCGGTTTTAGGCCGCTCGCGGCGTTGTTTTCGCCGGCAGAACTGTTGTTGACCGTCGATATTGTAAGGCCGTGGTGTCCTCATCCTCCCAGGCAACACTTCCTTTGCTTTCGACTGACCGACTCCTTCAGGGTGGCCGTCACTGTTCGCCGCGTCAACGACACATTCGCACCATTTCACTCCTCGTGACACAGGGTGCGCTGCTCGCTTTACTGTCACGGGCCGTCCTATCTAACACAACGAGCGCGACAGGTCGTGGTCATCTGCTGGTTCCGAAAGGGCGGGAAGTTCATATAGGCCAATGAAGGCCCCGAATCAATACGACGTCTGCCAATTTCTACACATTAAAAATTTACGACGCCTGCTGGTCTGTTAAGAAGTGTTGCTTTCTCTTTTGAACTCCTCCAATGTAGCTTGCCGCCCATAATAAAATTTAAATGAACAATAAATATAACAGGGTGGAACTGCTGTATTTCATTTTTATGTAGGAACGCTGAAAAAAGCGAAAAATATTTCCAAACTTGTAAAGACACGCAATTCGCAAGTCCGTTTCGAGCAGTAAAAACACGTTTTTGTATATTATTGATGCTTAAATATAGAACATACAAACAAAATACACAGTTTCTCGACTTGTTTTCAAGTAGACAACTATCATATCTACATTTTAAAGAAAAATGAAAAAAATAAAAACATATTTTTTTTTTAGAAAATCGATTTCAAAATTTGCACTTTTTGGTTTTCGCATAATATTAACGTAAACGTACCGCAAACGGAATTTTATACAGCTGAGTCATTTTATAATATCTATAAAGAGCGTGTTTTGGGCTCTCCATAGACATAAAAAGTATCGATGTAACCCAAGTAGATCGCCAGTATTTAATTGTCAAAGTTCGTCAAGAATTAACCGAGGGGGCGTTTTTGACATTTTTACAGAAAAAAAAAAGCAAAACGCCTAAAATTATTTTATGGCATTAGAGCCGTTTACCAGTGCTCACAGAGTGCTTGAAAAAAGTTAATATAATATGACTGAAAATCCACGGCGGGAGATCGAGCGAAACATCCAACCCACGACGGATGTGAAAAACACTGTTTTCCGCCGCGGCCTCTTTTAAAATTCGTAAGTCGAGAACCAAAAATCCGACGAAAGTGCTGTTTGTGGCTACAGCGTTTTTAGAGACGGCGCCATGACATATATTTTTTCAGCTAAATTAAAAATTCGACCCCTTTTGCCTGCACGATTTGAGATGAAACCACCCATATATATATATATATATACAGGGTGTTTTTTTTTTAAGCTTAACAGATTTGTTTTAAAAAAGCCGTGAAAGTTACACTTATGCCGCTTGTGGAGGTGAGTTATACGGCCAGGGGGACAGATTCTAGGGGGATAATCGTAACGATCAGTCGGCTAATTACATAAAATTTGTTAATTAACTTTTTAATTAAGGAAAATAGACATATGGTTCCAATTAGAAATTTGTTCAGCGTCGTCGAAAACCCCCAAATCAGTCATTTTCAGAAAGACTTTGAGCGCGTGAAAAGCGTAGTAGTGAACTGAAGTTACCGCTCGTGGAGCAGGTACAAAGCTAGAGGTTGCGATAAGGCGCCCGTGCGATTTTTCCGTCTCTTATCTAGCCCCAGCCTTGTACCTGCTCCAAGTATGGTAACTTTAGTGCACTACTACGCTTCTCACGCGCTCAAAGTCTTTCTGAAAATGACTGATTTAGGGGTTTTCGATGACGCTGAGCAAGTTTCTAATTGGAACCATATGTCTATTTTCATTAATTAAAAAAGTTAATTAACGAATTTTAATTAATTAGCCGACTGATCATAACGATTAGCCTCTATAATATGTCCCCCTGGCCGTATAACCCACCTCCATAAGCTGCATAAGTGTAACTTTCACGGATTTTTTTTAACAAATCTGTTAAGCTTAAAAAAAAACACCCAGTGTATATATATATATATATATATATATATATATATATATATAGAGAGAGAGAGAGAGAGAGAGAGAGAGAGAGAGAGAGAGAGAGAGAGGCGTGTTGGCTTGGAGGCCGAAGGCGTAGAAGACAGAGATGCAGGGTGACGGTAGAAAACGAACCAGGAGGATTTTATTCGACGTTTCGACCTGAGGCAGGTCTTCGTCAGGAATGACGAAGACCTGCCTCAGGTCTTCGTCTTCGTCAGGAATGACGAAGACCTGCCTCAGGTCGAAACGTCGAATAAAATCCTCCTGGTTCGTTTTCTAGCGTCACCCTGCATCTATATATATATATATATATATATATATACCCAGGTAGCACCGAGTTTTGGGCCAAAACTTGGCTTTTGTCTGGGAGTTTAGGACATTAAAAAGCCCGAAGAAGCCAAAGTAGGGCCAAACCTGACCTCCCTTGGCAACAGTCTGGGTATTTTGGCCCTAATTTGTCAAACAAGTGCCGAACTTAGGCTTCACTGCCTGGTAGTTCGGCTGTCATCTGGCATCTTTGGGCCTAAATCGCCTAACAAATGCCAGAGTTAGGCTTACTGCCCGGTAGTTCGGCAGATATTTGTCATTTTTGGGCCACAATTGCCAAACTAATGCCAAAGTTAGGCTTCGCTTTTTGATAGTTCGGCTGTCATCTGGCACCTTCGGGCCAAAATCGCCACAGACGTGCCAGAGTTAGGCTTACTACTTTGTAGTTTGGTTGACATCTGGCCTCTTTGGGCCCAAGTCGCCAAACAAGTGCCAAAGATAAGCTTCGCGTCCCGATAGTTCGGCTGTCATCTGGCAGCTACGGGCCAAAGTTGCCAAACAAGTGCCAGAACTAGGCTTACTGCCTTGGAGTTCGGCTGATGAGATATTTGATGTACGCGGGTGGTCTTCATCTTACTTAAATAGAAATCAAGTTTTATTCGGCTGGCCACTTTATCTTATTTTGAGTGTCTCTTGATTTCTCCAGTCCAAAGGTTGGCTGAACGTTTTGACGCGGCTAGACCAGGCTTTGCAAACGCAAATGTGCTGGTTGTTTTACTCGCGCGTAGGTACACACGCCAATATCGGGACGCGCCGTGAGACTGGTTCGACATTAAGTCGCGTTCACACCGGCGATGCGATTTAGTCGCGCGATAACTTTCATCGCAAAAGCGACAATCGCGGGCAAAAAGCGACGCGATTTGAGCAGTCGCTTGCTGACCCGACTTTTTGCGATGCGATCTAGTCACAGAGAGGCTGAGCCAATCAACGACGTTCGGAGTGAGAGTTTTTGAGAAGCGACTCGCCAACGAAGGCGTTAGACTCGCTCATCGCGCACGCCAGAGTGACCGTCTAATTATTTTTTTTTTTTTTTGCGATGCGATTTAGTCGCATCGCGCGACTGCTTACATCCTCGCTGTGAATGCGCCTTTACAGAAAGTGGTGCCATCGAGCTAGCGCTGCGCGAGACTGATGTGCGCACGTCTCCTCAACAGATATCATTATTAGGTGGCCCATTGCAAAAGCGAGTGTAGCTCTGTGCGTGTCTTGCATTGTGATTGAGCACTGTCAAATCCTAGCGATAGCAAAGAGCGGAAACGACCGGGGCTCCGTGGCGCCGCTCCCGCATCACACTTGGGGAATTAAAATGAAATCCCGGAACTTGTACTCGTTTAGCGTGTTGGTACGTTTTAAACATTTAGAAAGTGGAGACACATAAGGGACGACACAGAAAGAACAATCTTTCAACTTCAACGACATTTATTTTCGGCTTCAAGCTCAAAGCCCGCCCGCTCCGTGGGAGTGCGGGAAGGGGAAATCTTGGGGGAAGGAGAGGAAGCGGAAAAAGTGTACGCGATCCCCCTGTCCTGCGGGGCCAGGTACACCGGGCAAACGGGGCGATGCCTCAACGACCGACTCCGACAACATCAAATGGACGCCGAAAGAGCTGCTTCGGATTGTCAGCACCCGATCGTCATTCACGGGAGAAAATGTCTCGGCTGCGATCCTAATTTCGCCGGCGCGAGAGCCATGGGAGGCCACTGCCAGCGAGTCGGGTGAGAAATAACTGAGGCCTATCGGATGGCGACAAGCCCGCAAAACATAAGCACCCCTTCCGTTTCGCTCTCAAGAAAGGAGATTATTTTTCTGAGGCGGCCCACAATGGTAGCCGAACGCTGACAGACTAGGCAAGGCGACAAGGTCACCGACAGAAGTGGCATTTCCTTTCATTCCGTTCTATTTCATTCCAGAAAAGGGCTGGGATTCCCCCGTTTCTTATTTCCCTACTGTTGAACAGGTCAGGATACACTCTCTCCCCTGTAGCTTTGGCTGTACAGCAGGTTTTTTTTTCTTTTTTTTAAGTTGTCTTCGTTTTTTTTTTTGTTTACTCTGAAGCACCGAAAATGCAGAGGTAGCTTAGCTGCGTTGTTGATGCCCCTTCGACCTCGCCTTTTGCAAATCCTCCCCACCTGCTTTTGTGTCTTTGTGTGGCTGTCAGCAAACGCGACAGCCGCTTTAAAGACCGACAAACAAGCAGAGAGGAGGATCCGCGCCCTTTCCAACCTTCGTTTTCCTCCTCTCCCCAACAAGAAAGAGGAAAATTACCATTCTCCACGTTTGCCGTTTCTGAAGACATGACCCAGCCGGCTGACGTTTGGGGGTGCCAATAATCTTGGCGGTTTAGAAAAGATTAGCCCAGAGGGCAGTTCGTGATTCCACAAACACAACAAAAATGTGAAAGTCGCTTGTCCTTTCTTTCTTTCTGTTTTCACTCCCATGACGCTTGACTGCGTTGCCTACTTTGTTACCTAAATCCTAGTGCTTACCTTCGGGCTTGAAAGCATGCGAAAGAAAACTCAAAAATGCCACTTCACAAGATTTTTCGTCTGCTCGCGCCTCTTCGAGTCTTTTCGTTCAGAGGACATCAGCGACAACTATTTCCTGTCTCAGGTTCTCGCTGAAACACTGGTTAGTACATATTTTTATTCTACATAACACGCATTTGTCTTAGCCCACGTAATATGGTATTTATTATCTCTGGTTCTTTAATATTCCAGCAATCGCATCAAAGTGAACAACCATGGAGGTGTCCGAGCCCTCCACGTTTATCTCAAGAAAAAAGATTGCGGGACGGCAGCCTAAAAGAATACGCATGCCAGAGGAGTAAGCTGCGGCGTAGCATCAACCTGACATTTCCCTCTGAAGATGAAATGACGAAATTCGACATCCTGCTACAGAAAACTAAAGTCGCAAATGAAGGTAATTCTTTAAACACAATATTAATGAAACCTCTGGAGTGCCTCTTGGAGGCGCCGCGTTGTCCTGGAACTAACAGATCTGGACATGTAACAAGCAAGTTCAGAACGACATGCGAATCAACGTTAGTTGTTTGCGACACGTCTGCGCTCTTTGAGATGTTGAGGACTCTGCTGGACCACAGGACAACTTGTCCAGAGACCTTGGTATAAGAAAACACGACTCCCTCCGGCTTTGGGTCTACACTCCACTGGAAATGCAAGGACCGCTCTTTGATTCTTCGCACCAGCAGCAAGATCGGAGACTTGCGATTTGTTGACTGTCATTTTGCCCTTGCGTATATCTGCAGCGGTATGCTCCCAGTGCAGTTTCAGAAGTTCTGTGAGTGTAGCACCTTACCATACTCTTCAAGGGCTCTAGAAAGCCTGGCAACAAAAATCAAGGCAGCAGTGAACCTGTTGAAGATAGAGTCTCTCGCAGCAGCCCAGCAAGAAGAGTGTAGGTATAGTCAACCCCCGACTGCCTCTACAACTAGTATAAGCATCGAGACGGACGCGCGGCATGCGTGTCGCAAAAACTCTTACCACACAGATGTCGTTGCGATTGGTCAAAAGTCGCACAAAGTGGTAGGAATTGTTCATGTGACGAAGGATGAGGAAATTTCTTCCCAGAAACACGAAGCCTTGGGTACAAGGAAAATGTATGAGTATTTTGACGGAAGGGGGATTCACGTGAAGGATCATGAGCATGATAGAAACATCTATATCAACAAGATAATTCGAGACAGGAATAGCAACACAACAAATTCAAATGATCGATGGCACCCCGCAAAGAGTATCAAGAAGAGCATGATGGTCATATCCTCAGGACCAAAAAAAAATGAAGGTAAAACATGGCACCATGAACTCCCTGACAAATGCCACGCAGTGCGCAATCACGCCTACGTCACAATGGACAACTGTGGTGGTAGTGCTGATAAACTGCGAGCAACGTTGTTGAACTGCGTAGAGCATTTTTCAGGCAACCATCAAATGCGTGCTTCCGATTCGCAATGTAAAACAGTTGGTCACGTTCTAAGCACTCTCCTCATCAAGGATCCCGTGGCTGTGGACCTTCTGACGAAATTTATAAAATCAACAACTGTGTACAGGTTTGCTCAAGATTTTGTACACTCTAAGAATACCTTTTTTGTTGAGTCCTTCAACAACACAGTGCTCATGTACTTAGACAAAATGATTAATTACAAGAACGAGAATTATGACCTGAGGCAAAGTCTAGCAGTTCTTGACTGGAACGAGCACGTCGGACGAGAACACACGTCTGTCTACCACATCGAGGAATGTCGGCACCCGGACAGGCAAGGAGGAAAGAAAAAGTACGCAAAAAAGAGCTACAGGTAAATATTCTTTTTAATAATATTCGATATAGCATGCATTTCTTTAGTCTATAAGGATGTTTCTTCAAGATTCGTAAAGAGCATTCACGAACTGCTCTACCGAGCTTCGTCCATGGAGGATGTGACCGCCGCACTGTGTGATGCCCCCGAAAGCGGCGGCGAATGAAAGGTATGAATGAGCCTACATTGAATTTTCCTTTTTGATTGGACCTTAATTCTAATAACCAGTGTGTTATGGAAGCTCCAAACTTTTCTTTCTCATGATGGTGATTCGACAACAATATCACACAGAGCACGCACTTTCAAGTTCGTAAAATTTGGGCGACGTAAGTGGGTCAAAATGTGGTGATCAGTTCTGCCCTAGATCGATATTTTATAATCCTGGATACAAAAAGCGCTGTTAGTCTGATAGCAGAACGTTTAGTTCAAGGCTTTGAGTAAGGTGGATACGGGGCCTTGGAAAAAGTAGCACTATGTCGCAAGTTCTCCTCAGAACTGGCGAAGCAACGATTGCGAGCGCGTTGTTTTTCAAATGTTCTTTCTATGCGCAAGTGCAAACCAGGCTTTCAGTACAGCAATGTTTATACGCCCGTTCCTATGCCAGGTACAGACAACACATTGTTAGAGGGCGTATACGAATATTCCGTGGGCACTATCCTCTACTTTTCTGCTCAATCTCGGTTGGGTGGAATGCATGTTGATCTTACAATATTGGCCAAAAGTTTAGGGCCCGCCCCGTGCGCGGCCAGAGCGAGCTCGCGCTGCCACCATCGGCGCTCGATGGCTGCGAGATTTTTGAGAGTGCGAGGGAACTTCGCTCTTGCGTGACCTTCGCCGCGGTCGCTTTGATAATACAGTACTAGCGCAATAGCTGGTGTGGCGTGCACCTTTACTGCGCTCGTTGGAAGCTACTGCTGCGCGGAGGCGCTGACATGCGAAGGAACAGACGCATTATCTGGCGCTATACCTATTGCCGAATGCTGTGCTAACAGATAACGAAGTGCTTATATCAGTTTGTTCATTTCATTTCAATCACTTTTCTATTTACGGTACAACGTTTGCTAGGCGGCATAATTTAAATGTTGCGCAACTGCAGCGCGCGACATGTTGCTTAAGCAACGTTGTATCAGTGTAGTACAGACGCGCAAATCGCAACGTTGTGTAGTGAACTGTTTTCAATCTGTTTCTGACGCAACATTGCTCGGCACGACAAAGGCACAGCGTTAGGTTACTGTTTCGAACCCCATGCTGCCTGGGGAACTGTGTATTAACAGTCGGGAAAATGTTGAAGGTACAACGTTTGCTAGGCGGCATAATTTGAATGTTGCGCAACTGCAGCGCGCGACATGTTGCTTAAGCAACGTTGTATCAGTGTAGTACAGACGCGAAAATCGCAACGTTGTGTAGTGAACTGTCTCCAATCTGTTTCTGACGCAACATTGCTCGGCACGACAAAGGCACAGCGTTAGGTTACTGTTTCGAACCCCATGCTGCCTGGGGAACTGTGTATTAACAGCCGGGAAAAGGTTGTAGGTACAACGTTTGCTAGGCGGCATAATTTAAATGTTGCGAGACTGCAGCGCACGACATGTTTCTCATGCAACGTGGTATTACTGTAGTACAGACCCATACATCGCAACGTTGTGTAGTGAACTGTCTCCAATTTGTTCCTGACGCAACATTGATCGACACGACAAAGACACAGCTTAAACCGCGCCTTCACACTGGCGTTCGAAACGCAAATGCTTAGCGGATCCGCCCGTTTTCGTCATCGAATCGCGAGCAATTCCACTCAATCTTTAAGAAAACGCGTCCGCAAACGCGACTCAACCGCCGGTGTGAATGGGCCTACACTGCTTCGAGCTCCATGTTGCCTAGGAAACCGTGTAACAACGTTACTAGAACCACTCTGTTAGGATGCGCCCAGGTCAGGACGCGCTACCTGAAATCCCCGCTGAGACAAGGTTGTATAAAAACAGTATTAATTGTGCGGCAAAACCTTGAAGCTAAAGATATTAGAAAATATCACGGGCACGTCATTTTGTAGTAAACTCCAATAGAATTTACTACAAAAATAGCTTTTTCCGTTTGTTCTTACGCAAAAACATGCTTTCTGCAAGCTCAAGGTGACCACAGTAAAAAAAAAAAAAAAAAAAGAAGAAGAAAAAAAGATTAAGAATGGCGCTGTTGTCGTATTTAGCTCGGTCTCGGTGGACGCCAGAGGCCCAGGTTTCAGCAGTGAGTTTCCCATCTGAGTGTTATAACAACGTTGCCGTGTACTAAAAGTCGGAAAATGGCTGAAGGTACACCGTTCGCTAGCCCATTCGCTACCAAAGCTGGCGGATCCCCGGTCGCGCCTGCAGAGACCTAATTGCCAAAGCCGGCGAGTCGCCGGGCTGTACACTTTTGTGGTTTTAAATTTAACTAATGGATTGTGCGCTATAACTACTTACACTTCCAGAGTTTGGATATATTACCACCACACGGCTTATGGGTCTTTTCTTCTAGTTCGTGCACGTTTACCGTCGCGACATGGGGGAGAACGCCACAGCCAAAAATATCCCGATGTCTATCACACATTTCGCCACTCCCGCAAATTATGAATGTGGTAGGTTGGTCCAGTGGCTTAGAGCTCACTTTTTGAAAGGAACCGAAAATAGAAATGGACCTGTACAAGGTGAGCTATGCAAGACACTTGAAGAGAGCCTGTGGTAATGCCAATGGACTGCTCTAATCTGGTAAGTCGGGTCAGTCAGTTCACAATTTTTCATACACTTTTGAAAGACTCCAGAAAAACAAGAACCAGGACAAGCCGAGTGACGCAAGGCGCCTCGTATCGTTCAGATTGTCCCGGTTTTTTATGCCCTTTCGGAGCACAGTGTTCGGTTTCTAAACGCTGTTTTTATTTGGGCACGGAAATAAGACAAAAATACGTAATACTTTTTCACACCAGTGCAATGCAATATAGACTTCTATTTCCAGCAATCTGCTTTCCGCCATGCTTCCATCATGACAGGGGATCTGTCGGCGGCTTTGCGACTGATTTGGGAGAACCGGGGGGACCTCGTGATGTCGCGGTGTATGTGTGTTGACAGGAGACCTGTCGGCAACTTTGAACTGACGCCGTCTGAGCTTATCGTTGGCTGGAATGTACGGGGGCCTTGGGAAAGGAAGAGGGAAGGGGGTAGGGCTTTTGGGAAAACGAAGAAAAAAAGAGGGGGACAAAGGGTAGCGAGTGACATATAAGTTTGTCCTGTGAAATAAAGTTTTTAGCTGAGGAAGGGGCCGAGTGGGCTAACTAGGGTGCCTACATGTTTCCGCCGCTCGGCACTTTAGGGTGGCGACAATGTTTGCGATACCTGTTGCCAACAAACAAGTGTTGCCTACCTCGTCACCATGGTAACCTGCGCTGTTTTCGTCGACCATTTTGTCACACTCGCAGTTCGTGCGCTCGCTCTACGCCGCTAATCCTCGTTAGGGCCAGAGAGCGCCCACCGCTCTCGTTCAACGGCGAGTCTCCGGCATGCGACGCCGGTCTGATGCGTTTCATTTTGTCGCGGGAACTCACGTTTCGTTAAAAGCAACGCACACTTCCTGCTCGCAACTTCAAAATATGAAACACCCAAATAAAGAGAGCGACAGCCACCACGACCACCATCCCGCTCAGCCTCCGACTCCTCTCATGAACGGAAACGGAAGTGGTCTCACTGTGTTGCCGGTGTTTCGAGACTACAGAAACTCAACGTTGTTTACGTTTAGCGAAATAAGTAGAAAAAAAATGGCAGTGGCAGAGGATCTGGGAAAGGGTAACAAGAAGTTGGCGCAACCCTAAAGCGGAGAAAAAACATGTAGGCACCCTAGGGCTAACCCGTCTCAGCTCAAGGCTGTAT
Source organism: Ixodes persulcatus (assembly GCA_013358835.2). Classification (NCBI taxonomy): domain Eukaryota; kingdom Metazoa; phylum Arthropoda; class Arachnida; order Ixodida; family Ixodidae; genus Ixodes; species Ixodes persulcatus. The sequence continues at coordinate 50,255 of JABSTQ010003380.1, forward strand.
AACATACAAAGCAAGCCAATTTTTTTTTCGTTTGAGACTTCGTCTGTTTTGTTCTGTGTTTTGTCTTTCGTCCGTATCCACAGTCTCTAGTTTACAACCATGCTCAATTGATTTCTCACGTACGTAGATCGGGCAATCAGGAAGCGACTGAATGATTCCGCGCCGGGCTGCCGGCCGTACCGTTATGTAAATGACTACCTAATCATGCATGAAGAGCGGACAGACCCTGAGACTATCCTGGAGGCCTTATCGTCGGGCCCCGCAGGCCTTGTCTTTAAAAGGGAGGACCCCTCCGACGGAACTCTCCAATTCTTAGACCTTCGTTTGGCGATCCATCCCGGGGGAATCTGCTGGGAGTTTAGGCAAAGGACGGAAGAAGCCAGTTCTGCATTTCGCAAGCGCTCAATTTAAGACCGTTAATTAAACCAGGGCTCGTCAAGTCCCTTATGACGTCAGCGCGTTCTAGATCCTGCTCTCGTTACGCGGAGCTATAGTGTCCGGCTGCAGACGCGGAGGTTGATGAAGGCCGACTTTCCCGACGACCTGCTAGACAACTCGCTCAAGAGGCTAATTATCGCCCCTTCTACTCCGACACCGGCACCCAGACAAGGGAAGAAAAAGCTGGCCGTCATTCCTTATACACACAACACAGCGCATCGGCTAAAAGCGCTCGCGTCCAAATTCGAAGTAGGGGTGGCGTTCAGCTGCAAATTCAAACTCAGTTAACAAAATGGTTACTTGCAATCCCCTAAACAAAACCCCCTCTAAGATGCGCGGGCATCAGTTCGTCTCATGTAAAAAAAGAGGGTCTACTCCATCCCGTTCTCCTGCGGCGGAGAATGCACAGGCCAGACAGGCAGGTGTATCAACGAGCCTGCGGGAGCGGGAGGACTCGGCGCGGCGCACACGATCGTAGTGCATCCAGACTTGGAAGTAATTCGTTACAAGTAAGGTGATTACTTGTAATTAATTACTTCTATTGTAATTTAGTAATTAATCTGTTACTTTTATGAAAATATACTTTGTAAAGTAATCTCCTTACTTTTACAGTAACGAATTACTAAAATTACTCGTTACAATACGTCCGTCCCATCAAAGAGAGAAAAAGAGTGGTAGAAGGGATATGCAATGGCCTTCGCGCTTTTAGCATGCCAACACAAGACTCGGGTGAGGTGCTGGCGTGGAAAAGGTAAGGAATTCACGGAAAGCACAAGAGCTCAGCCAGAGCCCGTTTCGGGACTCGATCGTACGGTCAGCCAAGCTGGGCGGATTCGACTGTCTACATGAAGGCAACAGGCCTCGACTTCTTGGAAAACGAAGGCACTGCTTCGAGCGCACAAAAGAGTAGAAAACAAATGGCCCATAAAACCGTCGCGCGGGGTTCGTGAGGACTAGGGCCGCGAACACTGTGACCATGGCGCATGCGTCCGCTCCCTTCCCTTCTCTCGCCTCCTCCAATCTTCCCCACCCCTCTGAGTTTTGTTCCCCAAAAAAACAATCAGTGTTTATTTTTTCGTTTTTTTTTGTGTCGTTAAACGAAACCGTCTTTTGCTTGTTAGTGTTTCTGCCTACACACGCCCCCGCCCCTCCCCCCCGGCAAATACGAAAAAAAGAAATCTAATGAAACCTCGCCCCTTCTCATTGACAGCGCTGTAAAAGCTAAATACTGGCTGAACCAACCAGCTATATGGCTTCTTTCACTTGAATTCGCACTAGCGGATGCATAGGGCAAAAACATGAGGGGTGCGATTGCAGCAGTTCATTAGAACTAAAAAAATATTAGCGTCATCCCTGCTGTCAGTTCAAACAGTACCTTTCGACTGCAGGCAATAAGCTAATCGGGGAGCACAACAAAACGGCTTGGGACATCCAAGCTGGAGTCCTCGTCAGCGGATTGCGCCTGCGGGAACTTAGACCGAAATTTTAGGGAAAGGGAACACAGTCCGCGTTTTCTGAGAATAACAGTGGCTGACTTGGACACTGGAGTTGAGAAGCCCCCTGTAAACGCGTGAAAGACATGGAAGCGTGCTGTTCATTGAACATTGTGCTTTTTTAAATAATTTATAAATGGCAAAATCAGTTCAGCTGAGGGATTGCGCATTAATATTTCGTGTGACGTCTTGGTTTTGATAAGTTTGGTGATCAAGAAAGAAGATCAAGTGGGTCATTTGGTCGGATAACAGCCTTCATCAAAACGGAGTTTTTGAAATGTACCCAGACGCAAACCGCATCTTGGTCTCACAGCCAGTCCGATTAAGTGGGTAAACCAGCCACTATTTAGGGCAACATGCAGCAAATATAGAAAAATCATATCTTCAGAGGAATAGTGTTTTGAAGCTCGCCGATTCCAAACTCGGATTAATTCGAATAGTGTGCGTGCCTCCACCGCCCATGTGCATTTGTCGCATGTTCATGAAATTTAGTTCTGTCATGGTTGTATACAGCGCAAGGCTCGTTTATCTTGAGCACATGTTTAAGTCCTTTATAATTTTATATATTCGTTCTCCTGAAATTATTAGCCTAAAATGATGCGTACATAGTACTGCATGTGTTGCCTTTTTGTTTTAATTTTCATGAGGCCCGAAATTTTCCCCTTCAAACACGCAGTACATAGTGTGTCTTTTTCGTGTTTCTTTGGAGTAACGCAAAAGTAACAAAGTAATTAATCCATTAATATTACGTGAATTACATTAATTAATTAATTAATGTAATATTAATTACATTAATATTACGCGTTGTGAAAGGCTACGACACACCCGTACCACGTTTACGAGAGCGGCGCGTGCCCCTGGCTCACGTCGACCAAAGCACGCGCTAGCACCAACCGGCGGCTCGTGCGGGAGCTTTGGAGAACTGGGCTCTCGAGGCAACCTTTGTACAAGCTGGGTGTCCGTGTCTGCGTGTGCGTGTGGGTGACTCTTCAGCGAGCGAGCCACCACGCCGAGAGACCCGCCACGAACTTCTTCGGCATTGGCTGGCCGCTGGCACACGAACTTCTTCCGCATTGGCTGCCGAGGACCACGTAGGCCCCTGCGATTGGACAAGCCAGTGGACGGCGAGATGGCGAGGCGGATATATAAAAGAAGGACCCCCGTGAAGTTGTTGTTGAACGAACACTGAAACGATGTTGTAATTAATGTAAATATAGAGTGTTCTGTTTTGCTGAGCTCGTCGCCCCCGGCTCCTCTGTTCTGTCTCCTACCCGGCACAAGGTAGCGTCGCCGGGCTGGGAGCCTTCGTCGGAACCCAAATCACAACAACTGGTGGCAGCGGTGGGATACGACTACGTGGGACTCGACTTCGTGGAATTCGACTACGCCGGATCGACTTCCCCGGACAATGACTCTCGGTGTGGGTGAGTGCCCGGCCCTCTTTCTTGGATCCGCCAGACCTGACAGCCATTAGATTTGTTGTTAGAGGTTGGGGGAAATTGTATCGGTCTAAACGAGTGTGTTTCCGTTGGACGCGAGCTTTCCTTAGTTCCAAAAGGGTGCCGATACACAGAGAGAGTCATGAATCTCGAGACGTTGCGTGTGCCACAACTGGTACAGGTTTGTACCGAATTGGGAATTGATTTGGGACAGGCCAAACGAAAGCCACATATCATCAAGCTCATTCGGGACGCAGAGATTAACGATGAGGAGCTGATAGAGTGTTTGCAAACACTCAGAGAGAGGGAGAGCTGCGAGAGAGAACGAGAACGAGAACGCGAGAAAGAGAGAGAGGAACGAGAACGAGAACGCGAGAAAGAGAGAGAGGAACGAGAACGAGAACGCGAGAAAGAGAGAGAGGAACGAGAACGAGAACGCGAGAAAGAGAGAGAGGAACGAGAACGAGAACACGAGAGGGAGAGAGAAAAGCGAACTCAGGAGCTAGAGCTAAAGAAAGTGGAACTTGAGCTTAAGAAACTGGAGGCACGAGCTCTAGCGAGGCAGCTAAGCTATAACTCCGTCAAAGAGGCTTCCCCTTCCGCTGAGTCAGGAGACAAGCCTGGAGTGTCGGGGGAATTTGCCGAATCACAGCGCCAGAACACCGAGCCAGGGACGGAACGGGGAGAGCAGACTGCCGATCATGAGAAAGAAGACGGCATACTTCTCTCACCGGCTTGGAGCCCGGACTTCAGACCATTCACGGAGTCCAGGGGCCAGGAGAACGACGACGAGTGCGCGTCCGGCAGCGAGTCGTCATCGACGTTGGAGGACGGGAGACCCAAAGTCGGCCATCCACAGGAACCTGCAACCGGCGGCGGCTGCTGCGGGCAAGGGACCCTCCGGAGTCACGATTGAGCCCGGGCGGGACAAAGTGCACCTGAAGACATCGTCGTGTCCGCGGCAAGGTGGAGCTGAAACCAAGAACTCGGATGTCGTCACGCGCCAGCGACCGAGACCCATGAAGAAGCGGGAGCGCCGGATCAGCGTCGTACGATCTGGCAGCGACGCTCCCTGCAAAAAGCGTCCAGGCAAGCGCAACGAGCGCCACTTCAAGAAGAAGAAGCGGTCCTCGTTGCTGGAGGGGGAAAACTCCAGGATCCACATCCCATCGAGCCACGGACCCACAGCTCAAGTGCGAGCAAGGAGCCTGGAGGAGGCAACAACGAGCCTGGAACGACGCAACGAGGTTCCAAACGGAGGCAGGGCTCATCGCCCGTGGTTCAGCCAGGCATCCCGTCGGACGGCGAAACCAAGGGAGATCTCCGGGACTGCAGCTTCGCGCCTGCACGCAAGTCCAAGGAGAAGAACTTCAACAGTTCGAGTGAGGCCAAGGACAAACTGGGCGTGGGTAAGATGCAAAGGAGGACTTTTGAGATAAAAGGAAGGGCTAAACGTGGTTTTTAGTGTTATTGAGTCGACTAGGTTATTCGGCAAGTTTATTAGCGTTTCTTTTTTCTAGCTCGTTGTGGTGGCGGCAAAAGTTCCTTTAAAGCGGTTTTCTCCTCAGTAGAGTTTTTATTATGGAGGACGTCCTCAAATTTAATAGGGATATGCCCTATGGGAGTTACGTTATGGTTTGTAATGTGGTTTTGTTTTCACGGGTGTCCGTTTTATTTTAGGTTCAGCGTTAGAGGGCTTTTATTAGTCTGCAAAAGTTTCTTTCGCTAGAGCAACCTGTCGGAAGAAATAAGATTTTTTGTGCGTGCGTTTCTTCTTTGACAGAATGGTACGGAACTTTCGCAAGGCATTTTGTTGTTTTTTGTTTTGGTCTGGCGGATTGGAGAGATTGGGGGCTGGGCGCTTGCCTGTGCAGAGTGTGGTTCGGTGTTGTGGGTTTTGTTACTACCACTTCCCAGTGTGGACTCCAGCCTAGACCTCAGTTGCCAGACCAGCCATGAGACCGCGTTTTTCAGGGGACCAGTGTGGACTGCTCCCCCTCAAGACACTCTTCCTGGCGGCGAAGGAGCTGTTGTGAAAGGCTACGACACACCCGTACCACGTTTATGAGAGCGGCGCGTGCCCCTGGCTCACGTCGTCCAAAGCACGCGCTCGCACCAACCGACGGCTCGTGCGGGAGCTTTGGAGAACTGGGCTCTCGAGGCAACCTTTGTACAAGCTGGGTGTCCGTGTCTGCGTGTGCGTGTGGGTGACTCTTCAGCGAGCGAGCCACCACGCCGAGAGACCCGCCACGAACTTCTTCGGCATTGGCTGGCCGCTGGCACACGAACTTCTTCCGCATTGGCTGCCGAGGACCACGTAGGCCCCTGCGATTGGACAAGCCAGTGGACGGCGAGATGGCGAGGCGGATATATAAAAGAAGGACACCCGTGAAGTTGTTGTTGAACGAACACTGAAACGATGTTGTAATTAATGTAAATATAGAGGGTTCTGTTTTGCTGAGCTCGTCGCCTCCCGGCTCCTCTGTTCTGTCTCCTACCCGGCAGCAAGGTAGCGTCGCCGGGCTGGGAGCCTTCGTCGGAACCCTCAATCACAACAGTGTTGCCTTTTTGTTTTAATTTTGATGAGGCCCGAAATTTTCCCCTTCAAACACTCAGTACATAGTGTGTCTTTTTCGTGTTTCTTTGAAGTAACGCAAAAGTAACAAAGTAATTAATCCATTAATATTACGTGGAGTAATTTGTAACGGCAATCTATTACTTTTTAGGCCAAGTAATTGTAACTGTAATTAATTACTTTTTTGAAGGAACGGGCGCAAGTCTGGGTGCATCGGCGTGCGTGCGGTGGGTGTTCGCCCAGGTTCGAGCACACGCGCGCCTTGGGGTTTCGCAGCCAAAGGTTTGAAACAGAGGTTATAGAGTCGTCTCGTACGCCATAAAGGGCTTTGATGTAAACGCTCCCCCTCCCTCGCTGACGCTCTCCGAACGAGAGATCGCGTTCTAGCGCCCAAAGCTTTCCACTTTGGGCTAGACGACCTTGGCGTAACTCGTTCCTCCCGCTCTGTCGGCTCTTTTCGTGTCTTTCCGCTGTTGGTTCCCCCCCCCCCCTCCATTCTTATTCCTTCCAATTTCCCTCACTCCTTCCGTCAATCGTCCTCTCCGGGATGGGGAGCCGGCGAGCGGGCGGACGTCGGTTTATGTGTGGTGGGACTTATGGCTTATATCTTTTTTTTTTTCGATATATATAACCTAGGTTCCGCGGTAAGCACTAGGAAGGAAAGGTGTTGCGATGGAGCGGTA
>JABSTQ010003381.1:0-39674 GCA_013358835.2 Ixodes persulcatus
ACTCTTTCGCCCCCTGGTCCCCGAGTATATCTCGATCGATGGGCGAGGAGGTTTCTCCTTGCCCGCCATGGGGCGCCTGCAGCGATATCCAGTGGCTAGGAGAGAAAGCGGCACGTCGGGAGCCGAATTCGAGACCCCGATCGACCCCGCGGCCACACGACCACTTGATCGTGTCTGGGCGCCCTCGTGAATGCACGGTTCGTCATAAAGACGACGGGCGATCTCGGCGGAGGTGAACGAGCCCGCCACACTGGAAACAGCAAGGATGGGGTACTAGCTATGCCCTCAATGGTGGCTGGCAGCGCCATTAAGTAACCTTATGGTCAGTCTCCGGTGCCATTATAGATTCGAGCATCGTACCGCGTCCCTGCGCATCAAACCCGGTCTCCCGGATAAAGGGCCCGACGACCCAAATGAGAGCGAGCGTCTTGATATAGCGCGTTGGCATAGGAATTGAGTTCACGGGGTATCGGCCCCGGGCAGTAACGGTGATACAGAGGCCGGTCATCGGCACAGCCACGGTCAAATGTCTCCTAGACCAGGCTTTTGAGGGTTCCTAAGTGTTCTCGGGAGGAGGCTGGGGTCCGTAGGCCAGCTCAATCATTATGTCAGCTTGAATCTGGCTTGTTGGTCGCGCCATTTCCTCTAAACTCTGAAAACTGACTTTGCAGATAGGTGTGAAACTGGGGATGGCTTTGTAGGATAGCTCGTGCCACCATTTATGCTGGCGAAGCAGTGGGTTCGGCTCTGTCATGGGGTTGCTGTATGGAGTGCGCAAAACCAACTAAGGACACGTCGTGATGTTGTGGGCTGTCTCCGGCGCCAGTCTACCGCACTGCCGCCTGCTAGTGCAACCTGGAACACATGAGCCAGCAGTGTTGTTTCAGGCATGCCGGATGCAGCTTGATAATCTCGAAGTTCGAAAAGAAACTCTGCTACAGACTTTATATCCGCGTAGCCAGCGTATTTAGGTTTGTCTAAACGCAATCGTGGTGTACCTGTAACTGACCTAGGCTTGTTGCGCTGTAACGCGAGCAAATGACTGGCGGGGTGTTTTGCGACATTCTAAAGTGAATCAAAAGACGCCGATAAGGAACAGAGCGCGATTGGTTCACCTCAGTCAGTACAGAATGAGACTCTTAATCTCAAGATCGTGGTTTCGGCCCCCCGTTGGGTCCCACTTGTTGAAAATTAAAAGGTAACCACCGACTTCAACGGTGTCTAGGCTCGAACAGCGAGTCATCTTTATTTTCTTGAGTTCCCCACAATACCGACTGACGTTTTCTGCGAAATTTAGCAGGAAGATTGATATCACGTGACTTGAGTTAACGAGAGCTATGCAACAGTTCATTTCTCCTCCTCAATATATCGGATAATTTCATAAAAATAAAGGATATTTAACTTCCCGAAACGACGGTTTGATGGGTCCTAATTCATTTTAAACAATCGCACCTGAAATACTTCATTTTATGCAATATAGTACTTTAGAAATAAAGGTCGCTGCAAACTTTGTTTTTTCAGTAGGAAATCGGGAAAAGTGAGGCATGCTTAATTTTGGAAGCGCCGCAACACCCCGCACAGAAGGGAAATTATAAAAGAACTCCGAACGTGATGATATTCCCGGGGGACCTCATGTGGACCTAAGTAGACCAACTGCGGGTAACACGATGGGAGCCCATGTGGGCTATCCAAGGTGGTAACTGTGTAAAAAAGGCGGTCTCGTCTGAGCTTTTTATACGGGGGATTTTATCCTCATCGAACTTTTTTTTATGTCATCCCGCCTACTCGGTATTTTGCACTGATGGCTTCTTTACGACCGTGTTGCTCACTCGTTTCCTTCTCACGCCGATTCCTTCTTGTTGGTCAAGGAAATTATTCAAAACCATTACCACCGGATTATAAAACTACTGCGAAATGATCCAGCACTTATGGGATCGTGATATATTTTTTGTCGTTTTAATCTTTGTTTATTTTTTGTCGTGAGTTCAGAAAGTGCCGAGGCCTTAGTAATGTGTGCAATTTGGTTTGCAGGTAACGTTGCCTACAAACAAAGTATGTTTTTGTGGAGACTAATGAGCAGTTTTCAACCATTGAAAACACAGCAACGTGAGACTATAAGCGATCTTTTTCTTCCAGATGAACGAAACGCAAAAGTATGGTTGATGACCTTATCTGAAGTGAAATTTACAATGCAAGTGTCTGGAGCCAACAACGGTGCATCATCTAGTACCGGACCAACATATATCTCAGACGAAGAAATCCCAACGTATTATAAGAGCTATTACAGATTGGTCTTTCAGAAATTTATTACAGAGGGTACATTTAAGAACGTGCTGGACGCTGCGCTTTCTAGCGTCGCGAAAGTGAACTTGGATATACTCCAGAAACGAGCAGAAGAGAGAAGACAAGGTTTACCGAAAGTGCAGAAAAAAAAATAATTTCAGATCGGCCAGAGCATAGGTTATAACGCAAAGTTCTGAGTCTTACCTTGAAGTAAGATTCGTCTTTTTAAGCAAAATAAACCTGCATAATCTGCATGCGCTTCGGAGTGCGTTGCTTTAAGGTAAACATTGATGTTATTTTTAAAATTTTTAATTTCATATTAATCCAAAATTTTATAGAACGCTCACAAGATTGTCTTATGTTCGGTTTTGGAAACATTCGTAAAAACGAGAGCCTATCAAGGCTAGTGCATAAAGTAGAGCAAACAGAAAAAAAAGACGTTCACAATCCCCTGCAACGCCGAATTAGAGCGCAGCTCTTGAGGAGGAGGAGGGGAAGATACGGGGAGAAGATATTTTCCCGCTAAATTTAGCGGAGAAAATTTTTCTTTAAATTTAGTGGGGAATTTTTCCCGCGAAGTTTAGCGGGGAAATTGTTCCGCTAAATATAGCGGGAGATTTTTTCCGCTACATTTTAGGGAAAAATCTGCCGCAAAAAAAATTTCTGCCAAATTTAGCGGGGAAATTTACCCATAATGGAGGGCGCGGTGATGTCACACGTGACGTCACTCGTGACCTTCGTGACATCCCACGTGACGTCACGTGTGACGTTATTATGGGAAACGTCCAATAATGCAACGCGCAATTACGCCGACGCCGACGCCGACGGCGACGCCGCTCAAGCCGGAAACGGGCGCCTAATGGTACGTTTACACCTGAGAAGAAATCCGCTGCCGCGGGAGCGGATCCGCTCCCGGCGGTGGCGGCGGCGGCGAGCGGGTTGCGTTTACATCTATTTCCTTCGAGCAGTGGCGGCGGCGCCAGCTGCGGCAGCGGTTCCCGTAACATCTCGTCAAATATGACGAGATGGCGCGAGAGTTCCCGCCTCGGCTCTCTCTCCCGGGCGTTGCAGCTCCCGGAACTACGCGTGCTCATGACGTAGGCAGCGTCGCGCTGCGCAAGAATGTCACTTCCGGTCAGCGAAAAGCCTCGTTCGGCGGCAGAAATAGGTCCTGGACCCAAACGGCTCGCCGCCGCGTTTTCCACCCAGCGTTTCGCCCCAGCGGCAAAAGCTGGGCGGATTCGCTAGCGGATCCGCAAGTGTAAACGTACCATAATGGCTCGTTCACACTTGCGAAATACGCACTCGCCGCCGACTGGATTCGCTCGCCGAAAAAAGATCGGGCCATTCACATTTGTTGCCGTCTGCGGAGCGCGTGGCGCAAGCGTCTCGCAATTTCCCAGACAAGAGTTGACGAGAGCTCCCAAACCTTCTCCTCGCCCGCGCGCGTCTCGTCGCCATCGTCGCCAGCTCGTCAGCAGGGATCTGACGTCAGCAAGCACCGTTCTGGTTGGCTTGCGGCGAGAGAAAACTTTTTTCCGGCGTTCAAAATTGGTCCCAGAGCGATCTTGCTCTCCGCTGGAAATTCTGCCTGCTCTGGTCGCCGGGCGTCAGAATTCTCGCGGATCCGGCCGCCGGTTCCCAAGTGTGAACGAGGCATAAGAGCTACGCTCTAAAAAACGCAAACTTCTTTGTGTTTTCTGAAATGCTACTTAATGCACGCTCTAACTAAGAAGTTATCTGGTTCCCCGCAGAGCAGTCAGAGAATCAATTATTATGATCTACGGAGGAAGCTTGTCGAATGCCGTGGTCAAATGTATAGATATTTAGAATCACAAATTCAAGTTTGTATGGCAACACTCGGCCCGTAATTTCACATGGTCGGGTCTGGATAATGTCACATGTAGGCCGAACAAGGTAGAGGGGCTTATCGCAATAAACCAGGGTTCCGGTTCACACACGAAAGTGATGCCCCTACCCCCTTCCCCCGGGGTCGCGGCCATAGTATGTCACGTGACTCATCCAAATAGATAACGTCAGAGGCAAGATGGCCCAGGCAGTGCTTGCCCCAGCTGGGCCTCAGCTTGTCGGATACGTTGTTCGTTGATGTTGGTCCGAGCGGGCTGACTTCGGATGCGGAAGCGGTGATCTGAAGCCTGTCAAAAATTACTTCAAACCTTCAGCGTGGTCTCTCACGTAGGTGTAAAGTGAAAATACAAAAAAAAAAAAACGGTGCCCATTTTGCTGGCGATCGGCGGGGATATTGCCACAAAAAAGACAGATTTGGTCCTGCGTTGCTCGAACCTCGGATTGATTCGGATATCGCTGGGATACATTTTAGCACGACGTTCTCGGGGTCGCACTGACCATCGGACTCCCCGAGGTCTGCAGAGAAGCATGTGCGAAGTATTTGGATACACAGTTTAGCTACGGAAATATCGTAAGTCGTTCTTGGCAGTGTGCAATGGTGGTGCCGCTTCGTCCAAATGATCGGAGGCTCCCTTCGGTTATGCGGCGCACCGAAGAGTTGCTTTGAAGCTGGTAGTTGCCATGCCATGCGAGGTGATTATATGCAGCTTTCCAAATTGTTTTAGCGTAGATGTGCGGTTTCACGAAGCAGAGGTGTGCCAATTCAATACCATCAATGTGGCCCCACATTCATCTCCATTCGGCTTGTCTATGGCAGTCATCTAAGCACCGAATATTGGGACAGCTTGCCCACTAAAGCAATGCAGCTTCTTTACTGGTAAACATAAACGTTTTACTAAAAACCCCGAGACTGGGACTAGAAGGGACGGACAAACACAAAATCTCAAACACAGCTGAAATTTATTTGACAACGAAAGGGCTAATATGAATCCCGGAGAAATGCTCACCGGAGAAAAGCTCACCGGAGAAAGGCTCACCGGAGATAAGCTCACCGGAGAAAAGCTCACCGCAAAACCGGCGGATGCGGAGAAAAGCTCACCGGCCATTGAGCGTATGCGGAGAAAAGCTCACCAATGTTTTTTTCTTCTTTTTATATGGAGGTTGGTGGATCATGCGTAACCATATCAATTTATTAACATTAAAATTCGTGAGCTTTGTAAAAAGAAAATATCCTTTTTTGTAATATTTGTTAAGCTTATTGGGTTCGAAAACTTAATAATGTCTGCCTCAAACCTAAAAATCAAAACTGTAAATGCCGAAAATCCGAAAGTGCATGCGCAACAACGCGGTGCCTGACATTCTCTTTGAAGTTTTTGTTTACCTTTGAACATAGGATAAAACAGTCAGTAGGATATCGAGGCTTCTTTCTTCCGCGGACATGCACGTTTTCTGGCCGTTCGTGCTGGTGTTTCCACACGTTTCCTTTGTGTGATAGTGCCTTTCTACGGCGAGCCACCCGTGACATTCAGAGCTGCACACTGTCAGCGTTGTTACTCGTGACCTATATAATAAGCAGTCTTGTGTAATGTAGCGAATAGGGCGAGTTGGTAAACGTTATACATGATGAAAACCGCTCAAACGACGACGCCGGAGTGAAGACAACAAACACGACAGGACGAGGCTATTCTCGCAAATAAACTCGCAACACGACAGGACGAGGCTGTTCTCGCAAAGAACAAACCTCTCTATCTGACAGAGCTACCGAAGGCGCACTGTCAGCTGTCAATAAATTGTTGTCTTTTTTTTACCAGTGTACGATGTTCTTATTTTATACTTGCGGCTTAATTAATATACAGAATGGGTGATTACTCATTTCTGAGGAATTAGTAAATATGCCCAATGAACTTCAAGAATATTACAAAAAAGAGGACACATTTTTAATGAAGTGACGAATGCGAATTGTGTTAAATTGCCACGTTTGACGTAGAATCCGCTTAGTTAAAAAAAAATCGGTGAGCTTTTCTCCGCATTCGCTCGAAGGCCGGTGAGCTTTTCTCCGCATCTGCCGGCTTTGCGGTGAGCTTTTCTTCAGTGAGCTTTTCTCCGGTGAGCTTATCTCCGGTGGGCTTTTCTCCGGTGAGCTTTTCTCCGCCGCCCGGCTAATATAGGCATCAAATCCTTCACAAAACACTAGAAACGAGAAGGAGAGAGAGAGAGAGAGAGGGAGGGAGGTAGAATAAGGAATCCCATGCCGCAAACAAACTCTTTCTCTCTCTTCCTCTTGTCTCTAGTGTTTTGTGTAGAATTTGATGCCTATATAAGCCCTTTCGTTGTAAAATAAATTTTATATGTGTTACACAGCTGAACTTTATTTAGGCTTTGTTCGTTCGTCCCTTCCAGTTCCAATATCGGGGTTTTTAGTCAAATGTTTAACCACCACCAGCTCGTTTGCGCCCTGACCTTTTGTTCACAACATAAACGCTTTTTTTATTTATTTATTCATTTACCTTTTTCCAGATACTGTGGGCCCATAGGCCATTACAGGGTGATATACTAGGTAAAGCATACATGGTAGTTGTACCTCCGATAACATAGATGTAAACACTTATTTGAAGACAAGTCTGATGCGTTCCAGTTAGAAGACTGAACAAGCACATACAAAGCAAACAGAATCACCTTTGGAAGGCATGTCCTGGTGTGTCACAATTCGAAATTTTAAAAAAAAATGTCATTAAAAATTAAACAGACACACAAAGCATTACAACGAAAGGAATGCATCGCTAGACATATACACGGGTCTTAGCAGAAAACGTGGTAGCTTGGTGAGTTTACATCTTAATAAAAAAGTCGAAGCGCATTTTCAGATGTACACACGGTGATAAAGCTCACAATGTGTTAGGGAAGCTTGTTCTAGTCATTTATGGTTTTAACACAAAAAGAGTATTTCAACCCATTAAATCCAGAAAAATATTGTTATAATGCTTTAGAATGATTTAAATGAGCAGACCGGTTGGTCTGCTCGTTTAAGATAAACATTAGGATCTATTTTAGGTGAACATAAAAAAACCAAAGAAGAAATTTTAGGCGCGCTATCTTTTGTCTAAACCTCAATGGCTGAATCCCGCACTCGTTTAACATTTAACAAGTCGGTGTGTAATCAGATTGTAAAAAACGTGCAGCCTGTTTTTGCCCTCTCTCAAGTTTCTTAATGTTCACCTTAGTAACGGGATCGCCAACAACGGAGGCATACTCGAGTGTCGGCCGTATCAGAGTTTCGTATGTTGAAACTTGAGAGTCTTACTTTCGTATAGGCACCCTCAAGTTTCCGTCACAACACACATAATTTGTGGCATGCTTTTACACATATATTTATAATGTGAGATGGCCATTTCAAATTTGGACTTGATACTGCGTAAGACATGCAGGATTCTACTTTGGTCAGTTCTATGTGTCCATTTTGATACTCAAAAGAGGATATTTTTTATTAGTCATTTGGGTGTATGATGAATTGTTGAAATTAATTTTCATTTGCCACTAAAAGCACCGCTGGCTAATCAAATCCAGGCATTGATTTAACGCTACTTGGTCGCCAGACGTCTCGATAGGTGAATAAATAAGACTTCATCTGCGAATACGTTAATTTCTATTGGAGGTGTAATATTTTTGGTGATGTCGTTATTATAAAAATAAAAATAGCGGTCCTAACACAGACCCCTGTGGCGCCCCTGACATTACGCTGAATTCCAACTGTCTTTGATCTATTCAGTAAGCATGCTTTGATCCAAATGGTGATTTTGTTATATCTAAATATTTTAGTTTTCTTACTAGCTATATATGCAAAACGCCATCGAATGCCTTCAAAAAATTAATACTTATAACATCCATTTGTGTTTTCGAGTTCATTGTAGATGAAAATTCGTGGAAAGTTTGTACAAGCTAAGTCGTCGTTGATAAGCCCCACCTAAAGCCCGGCTGTTTTGATTAAAGTAATGTGTTTCTATCCAGGAATTGAATTATATGTTTTGCAACTAAATGCTCCATGACTTTACAGCAAGGGCCTGTTAGAGATACAAGACGGTAAATATTTATCTTTGAACGATTTCCACTTTTATATATCGGTATGAAGTTAGTCTGCAACCAAACATAAGGAAGAGTATTTAGGTAAACACGCCTCAGTGACTCACGCTCTAGCCTTTACTGGTTCCTTAAGATTTGCTTACGCATATTGCGTAGGCTAACCTGGTAGTCGACTAAAGGGTAGCGCGTGGCGGGGCTGATGTAAACACGCGTCAGTAATGCAAGCGCAAGCAGTTACCTGGATTCTGCAGATTTGCTAACGCAAATTTGGTAAACAAATCTGAGGGCCGGCTAAAGTCTATCGCGTAACTAAGCTTAGGCAAACACGCCTGAGTGCTTCAAGCGCAAGAGTTCAACTGGCTTCTGCAGATTTGCTTACGCAAATTGGGGAAGCAAACCTCGGAGCCTATTAAAAGCGAGCGTGTGGCGAGGCTAAGGTAAACACGCCTAAGGAATTCACGCGCTATCTTTTACCTGGCTCCTGAATTTTTGCTTACGCGCATAGGGTAAGCAGAACTGGGAGCCGGCTGAAAACTAGCGCGTGGTGAGGTATAGGTAAACACGCCTCAGTGATTCACCCGCTGGACATTAACTTGTTCCTGCAGATGTGCTTATGCATATTGTGTAAGAGATCCTGGGAGCCGGCTAAAAGTCAGCGCGTGGCGAGGTCCAGGTAAACACGCCTCAGTGATTCCCGCGCTAACCTTTAACTGGCTCCTGAAGATTTGCTTATGCATATTGGGTAAGAAAACCTGGAAGCCGGCTAACAGTCAGCGCATGTCGAGGCTCAGGTAAACACGCCTCAGTGATTCGCACGCTGGCCTTCTACTGGCTCCTGCACATTGGCTTACGCATATTGGGTAAGACACCTTGGAGCGGCTAAATTCTAGCGCGTGGCAAGGCTCAGGTAGACACACCTCAGTAATCCACGCGCTAGCCTATAACTGGCTCCTGCATATCTGCTTACGCACATCGGTTAAGCAAACCTTGGAGCCGGTTAAAGACTAGGACGTGGCAGAGCTTCGGTGAATGCGCCTCAGTAATTCACGCGTTCGCCTTTATCTGGCTCCTGATTTTTGCTTACGCATATTGGGTAAGCAAACCTGGGGACCGGCTGAATGCTAGAGCGTTGCTAGGCTCAGATAAACACACCTCAGTGCTTCACGCGCTAGCCTATAACTGTTTCCTGCAGATTTGCTTAAGCATATTGATTAAGCAAACCTTGGAACCAAATCAAGGCTAGTACGTGATTAAATATTTTTGTGAAAAACCTGAGACTGAGGTTTTGACAGACGACGACACGACGACAAGAGAAGGAGAACGTCTCAAACACAGCTAAACTTTTATTGAGGAGAACCCTTTATATAGGGCTGAAAAAGGAAGGAAGAAAAGGGGACCTTCTTTACATCACCTTTCTCCACGAAAGATACGACACCGGACCTCTAACAATGGGGTCAAACCAACAAATCATCTGACGGCAACAAGGATCCCACATCAACCACACACTGCACTAGACCATTCACTGAGGGGGTCAGCTAGAAGACTACACAAAGGGGGCAAAAAGGGTCGTAACAAGAACCCGTGTTACGACCTTTTTTGCCTTCTTTGTGTAGCCTGATGGCTGACTCCCTCAGTGAAGGGCCCAGTGTGGTTGATGTGTCATCCGTGGTGCCGTCAGATGGTTTGTTGGTTTGACCCCATTGTTAGAGGTCCGGTGTCGTATCTTTTGTTGAGAGAGGTGATGTGAAGAAGGGTTTCCCTTCCTTCCTTCTTTTTTCAACCCTATTTTTTATTTATTTTATTTATTTGTTTTGCGGATATTTTTCCACATGGGGGACAGAGATAAAGGCACAAGTGCCTGACGGAGCCTCTACCCCCGAACAGTTTAGCCGTGGCAGAAAAGATAAGAGTGTCATATGCAACAACAATGCAACAAAGCAAAAAATACACACTGTGGAAGCCGCAATCACGGGATTGCAGAAGCCAGGCAAAGCGCACCATCAATGACAAGAAAACAACAAGGCAACAAAGCAGAGTGAAGATTAGACTATACACAGGCAATCAGCTGAAATTGCAAAACCACTTGCGTGACACATCACATTAAGGACATATTAACGTTGGACATCAGCAAAGTAATGCATGCTGTACACAAAAAAAAAAACAACAAAGAAATGTACATTCAGGTGGGTTACTAATATAAAACCTTGACCAAGAGAAAAGAGTGATCTAAATTCATACACATAGAGATCACGAATAAGATAAGTTTAGAAACTAGAAATGGAAAAGAAAACTTCACAATGAAAATGTAATAGCACCACCAACCAAAAGCGTTCTGCATTTACTTTTGAATGTATAGAAAGTTGTGTTCATATCTCTATTGTTTAGAATTTTATTTATTTGAAAAGTTAAAGTCTGTCGGCCGTAGTTTGTTCTTATGGTGGGCATTTTTATCTTTGGATCTCGAAGCGTATATGCGCTCAAGCTATTTGTTGGGGTGGTGTGCAGTTCGTTCTTATGTATCTATTGTAACAGTTTAAAGTAGTAAACCTGGTCAGCCTTGAGAATATTATATTTCACAAAAAGGGGCTGTGTGCCTAAGTTTCTTTTATCACCCCTATAGTTTTCACATACACGTAGCATTCCCGTTTGTAATATAATTATTTTATTGTAGTTTGCAGCTGTTGTTGTTCCCCAGACCAATATACCGTAACTAATTTTAGAGTAAAATAAGGAATAGTATAACATTTGTTTTTACCAGGTAGGTACTAAGTTTTGAATTTTATATAAGCTGCCAGTAACTCGAGATAATTCAGGTTTAAGTTTATTGACATGAGTATTTCACGATAGGTCCTCGGAAAACCATACACCCAAAAATGTTTGATCTCTTACTTGCTCTAATAAGGTGCCATCAAACGTAATATTGATAGAGCTGCAACTCGCTTATTTACTGGTTTAAAAATTACATACTCAGGTTTACTTGTATTTAAACTTAAACGATTGACTTGTAGCCAATTTGATAGGTTCACGAGGTAGGGGTTTGCAGAATTTTCTAAACACTCTTTTGTAAAGCCAGAGAAAAATACATTTGTATCGTCTGCATACATTATTAACAGAGGAGAGCCTGGTATATTTGTTATATCATTAATATATACAAGGAACAACAGAGGCCCCAGGATAGAACCCTGAGGAACGCCGTTTTGTATTTTAAATTTATTAGATGATTGATTATTGATATAAACGTATTGATAGCGATTTGTAAGATAGGATTTGATTAGTTTTAATGCGACACCTCGAACTCCACAAGTTTGAAGCTTTTCTTGTAGAATATTGTGTTGCAAAGTATCAAAAGCTTTTCGTAAGTCCAGGAATAGGTGAAGTGTATACAACTTATTTTCAATATTTTCAACAATTTTAGCTTTTATTTCAATCAGAGCTAGTTCTGCAGACTTTTTGTTTCTGAAATCCATATTGAGCCTGTGTTATTATTGATGCTTCTGGAAAAAACTGGTTAGCCTATCATTAATAACTCTCTTAAAGATCTTCGAAAAAACTGGCAGGACTGAAATTGGTCCATAATTATTTATGGTGGTCACGCCGCCTCCCTTGTACACGGGAATAACTTTGGCTATTTTAACTCATCGGGAAATTCGCCAGACGCAAGTGTCATATTTATTAGATGGGATAATATAGGGCTAAGAATGCTCACGGTGTGCTTGATTGGTAAGACTTTTATTTCCTCATCCCCAGTGGCAACATCATTTTCTAAATTACTAATGATTATATAGATTTCCAACGGCGTCGTTGGAAAAAACATGATTGATTCTAGTTGCTTTTTTCTGACCACGCAATTCTCCATATGTGCATTTTCCCCTGTATACGTTCCTATGTTAACGAAGTGCCGATTCATTTCATCTGCTAGCTCTTTCCCGGTGACGTTTACATTATCTATCATGATTTCTTTCACACTAAAATGAACTTGCTTTCGATTCGTTAAGTTGTTTATCATGTCCCATACTTTCTTACGATCATTGTGAATATGCAGAAATTTATTTTGATGGTAATCACATATCGCCTTTATTAGGTCGGAGTTTAGTTTGTTTCTGTATTCATTAATTTGTGCCAAAATATGGGGATCACGACACTGAATAAAAGCATGATATATATTATTGTTTTATTTTATCCTTTTATATAGGTCGCCCGTTATCCATGGTTTTCTTATTTTTTTACGTCCTGTTTTACTTCGCCGTAAAGAAAAAGCTGCATTATAGCAGCGTTTAAATTTAGCCAAGAAACTTTTATAGGCATCTAAAGTGTTATGCTCTTCGTAAATGTCATTCCAGTTTTCTTGCTCTATAAGGGCGCCAAAATTACTTAGCGTTTCTTCATTTATGGTTAAATGCCAAAAGAGTTCTGTACAATTGTTCCTTTCCTTACCTAAAGACGACCCTAAGCAGAAGATAGGCATATGGTCACTAATATCGTACAAAAGTGCACCTGCCGTAGTCTGACTTTTATCAACGTTTGTAATACAGACGTCAAGAGACGTTGCAGTGCCTGCGGTCACCCTGGTTGGTAGTGTTATTACATTGCTACAGGCATACTTGTGTGTGACATCGCGGAATCCACTCGCATGTAGATCGTCAGAAATTGTATTTGTGTTTATATCTCCGAGAATAAAAAATGACGTTGTTACAGTTCCAAGATAACATAGTGCACTATCAAGAAAAGCCATAAATTCAAACATATTGCCGGAAAGCGGTCTGTACAAAACAGCCACTACTACGTTCCATATGTTAACAAATAAACTTTCAAAATTTTCGTCTATTCTGGTTAAATTATCAGTTACTTAGAACTGGAAGTGGTTTTTCAAATAAAGGGCTATGCCGCCGCCTCTCATTTTTGTCTCTGCTGAGACTTTCGCACGAGTACCCCTGAAGTTGCGGTGGTATGTCTTCTTTTGTCAACCATGTTTCAATGAGTGCTATAGCATCAAATTCCAAACTCAGTGAGTGTAATAATACTTCAAGGTCCTCTGCTTTATTTTTAACACTCCTCATGTTAAAATGTATAGCCGAGAACTGTTCCTTGCTGTTTTTATACTTGCTATTGAATGCTCGACAATCATAAAAGTAACAATCAGGTCGCATATCGTCGTCTATATTCAGTCTCGTATGCACTCCGAAAGGGCTATATTTTTTTTAATTCGTTATTTGTTCGACATCGGACATGTTAGTGATTCGGAGAATGGTTACGTGTTCGTCCTTCTGTGCAAAGATCTTTCCACCTGCAGACCAGACAAACTTCCATCCAACGCTTTTCTTTTTGGCAACCGCAGCGCCCAGTAGCTTTTTCTTTGAGCTAGTTAGATGCTCATTTACGTACACAGGGTTGCTGTTCCCACCATAATCAATTCTTCTGTGTTCAACCTTCGCTTTTTGCATTTCTGCAGGATTGTGTCTCGTTTAGTACGTTGCACAAAGCGGACGATTACGTTTTTCTCTCCGGGCCTGAAAGTGGGGACGCGGTGGCAGATGTCGATGTCCGAGTCAAGAATCGGCTCGTGAACAAGGTTCCCAATACGTTTAACGACATCGTACACGTCACCTGTTTCGGGCAGGCCCTTGATCTCAATGTTGTTGTTCCTCTCATATTGCTCCAGTTCTTCGATTTTTTCGCTCAACCTGCGATTTTCGGAGGTAAGCTCTTCGTTTTTTTTGTGTAAGTTCCTCTGCTTCTTTTGGTAGTTCCTTCATTTGATTTGCAGTGGAAAGTGTCATTGCAATACTTAACGCTATCTTTTATGGTCCTGAGCTCGGCCCTCAGCTCGCGTCTTGGATCTCCAAGGGCCCTCCCGATATCCTTGCCCTCTTTACTCATTTCGGCGGGAAAGAAGTTCACCCGTCAGTACACTTAAATAAAAAAACAATCGACGCTGTGTTCGGCAGCAGTGCAAGCTTTTCTAGGTTTCTACAGCAAAGTAATTAACTCTTACCTGCGGAAAACACAGAGATGATTAGGCGATTTCCAATGTGCGCACTGCTGCCGAACTGAAGTTCTGTCGGGTGTGCTTGCTCCTTATGTAGTTGACAGTGGCGCCCTGGTCTCGGCGTATCTCGTCACCTGGTGTTGCTTGTGGCGAGCGTCGAAGGGGGCGATGTTCCGCGCAGTGCGTCCGCGCGGTGCCAGTGACTGCGGAAAACACAGAGATGATTAGGCGATTTCCAATATGCGCACTGCTGCCGAACTGAAGTTCTGTCGGGTGTGCTTGCTCCTTATGTAGTTGACAGTGGCGCCCTGGTCTCGGCGTGTCTCGTCACCTGGTGTTGCTTGTGGCGAGCGTCGAAGGGGGCGATGTTTCGCGCAGTGCGTCCGCGCGGTGCCAGTGACTGCGGAAAACACAGAGATGATTAGGCGATTTTCAAGGTGCGCACTGCTGCCGAACTGAAGTTCTGTCGGGTGTGCTTGCTCCTTATGTAGTTGACAGTGGCGCCCTGGTCTCGGCGTGTCTCGTCACCTGGTGTTGCTTGTGGCGAGCATCGAAGGGGGCGATGTTTCGCGCAGTGCGTCCGCGCGGTGCCAGTGACTGCGGAAAACACAGAGATGATTAGGCGATTTTCAAGGTGCGCACTGCTGCCGAACTGAAGTTCTGTCGGGTGTGCTTGCTCCTTATGTAGTTGACAGTGGCGCCCTGGTCTCGGCGTGTCTCGTCACCTGGTGTTGCTTGTGGCGAGCATCGAAGGGGGCGATGTTTCGCGCAGTGCGTCCGCGCGGTGCCAGTGACTGCGGAAAACACAGAGATGATTAGGCGATTTTCAAGGTGCGCACTGCTGCCGAACTGAAGTTCTGTCGGGTGTGCTTGCTCCTTATGTAGTTGACAGTGGCGCCCTGGTCTCGGCGTGTCTCGTCACCTGGTGTTGCTTGTGGCGAGCAGTCGAAGGGGGCGATGTTTCGCGCAGTGCGTCCGCGCGGTGCCTGTGACTGCGGAAAACACAGAGATGATTAGGCGATTTTCAAGGTGCGCACTGCTGCCGAACTGAAGTTCTGTCGGGTGTGCTTGCTCCTTATGTAGTTGACAGTGGCGCCCTGGTCTCGGCGTGTCTCGTCACCTGGTGTTGCTTGTGGCGAGCATCGAAGGGGGCGATGTTTCGCGCAGTGCGTCCGCGCGGTGCCTGTGACTGCGGAAAACACAGAGATGATTAGGCGATTTTCAAGGTGCGCACTGCTGCCGAACTGAAGTTCTGTCGGGTGTGCTTGCTCCTTATGTAGTTGACAGTGGCGCCCTGGTCTCGGCGTGTCTCGTCACCTGGTGTTGCTTGTGGCGAGCATCGAAGGGGGCGATGTTTCGCGCAGTGCGTCCGCGCGGTGCCAGTGACTGCGGAAAACACAGAGATGATTAGGCGATTTTCAAGGTGCGCACTGCTGCCGAACTGAAGTTCTGTCGGGTGTGCTTGCTCCTTATGTAGTTGACAGTGGCGCCCTGGTCTCGGCGTGTCTCGTCACCTGGTGTTGCTTGTGGCGAGCATCGAAGGGGGCGATGTTTCGCGCAGTGCGTCCGCGCGGTGCCAGTGACTGCGGAAAACACAGAGATGATTAGGCGATTTTCAAGGTGCGCACTGCTGCCGAACTGAAGTTCTGTCGGGTGTGCTTGCTCCTTATGTAGTTGACAGTGGCGCCCTGGTCTCGGCGTGTCTCGTCACCTGGTGTTGCTTGTGGCGAGCATCGAAGGGGGCGATGTTTCGCGCAGTGCGTCCGCGCGGTGCCAGTGACTGCGGAAAACACAGAGATGATTAGGCGATTTTCAAGGTGCGCACTGCTGCCGAACTGAAGTTCTGTCGGGTGTGCTTGCTCCTTATGTAGTTGACAGTGGCGCCCTGGTCTCGGCGTGTCTCGTCACCTGGTGTTGCTTGTGGCGAGCATCGAAGGGGGCGATGTTTCGCGCAGTGCGTCCGCGCGGTGCCAGTGACTGCGGAAAACACAGAGATGATTAGGCGATTTTCAAGGTGCGCACTGCTGCCGAACTGAAGTTCTGTCGGGTGTGCTTGCTCCTTATGTAGTTGACAGTGGCGCCCTGGTCTCGGCGTGTCTCGTCACCTGGTGTTGCTTGTGGCGAGCATCGAAGGGGGCGATGTTTCGCGCAGTGCGTCCGCGCGGTGCCAGTGACTGCGGAAAACACAGAGATGATTAGGCGATTTTCAAGGTGCGCACTGCTGCCGAACTGAAGTTCTGTCGGGTGTGCTTGCTCCTTATGTAGTTGACAGTGGCGCCCTGGTCTCGGCGTGTCTCGTCACCTGGTGTTGCTTGTGGCGAGCATCGAAGGGGGCGATGTTTCGCGCAGTGCGTCCGCGCGGTGCCAGTGACTGCGGAAAACACAGAGATGATTAGGCGATTTTCAAGGTGCGCACTGCTGCCGAACTGAAGTTCTGTCGGGTGTGCTTGCTCCTTATGTAGTTGACAGTGGCGCCCTGGTCTCGGCGTGTCTCGTCACCTGGTGTTGCTTGTGGCGAGCATCGAAGGGGGCGATGTTTCGCGCAGTGCGTCCGCGCGGTGCCTGTGACTGCGGAAAACACAGAGATGATTAGGCGATTTTCAAGGTGCGCACTGCTGCCGAACTGAAGTTCTGTCGGGTGTGCTTGCTCCTTATGTAGTTGACAGTGGCGCCCTGGTCTCGGCGTGTCTCGTCACCTGGTGTTGCTTGTGGCGAGCATCGAAGGGGGCGATGTTTCGCGCAGTGCGTCCGCGCGGTGCCAGTGACTGCGGAAAACACAGAGATGATTAGGCGATTTTCAAGGTGCGCACTGCTGCCGAACTGAAGTTCTGTCGGGTGTGCTTGCTCCTTATGTAGTTGACAGTGGCGCCCTGGTCTCGGCGTGTCTCGTCACCTGGTGTTGCTTGTGGCGAGCATCGAAGGGGGCGATGTTTCGCGCAGTGCGTCCGCGCGGTGCCAGTGACTGCGGAAAACACAGAGATGATTAGGCGATTTTCAAGGTGCGCACTGCTGCCGAACTGAAGTTCTGTCGGGTGTGCTTGCTCCTTATGTAGTTGACAGTGGCGCCCTGGTCTCGGCGTGTCTCGTCACCTGGTGTTGCTTGTGGCGAGCATCGAAGGGGGCGATGTTTCGCGCAGTGCGTCCGCGCGGTGCCAGTGACTGCGGAAAACACAGAGATGATTAGGCGATTTTCAAGGTGCGCACTGCTGCCGAACTGAAGTTCTGTCGGGTGTGCTTGCTCCTTATGTAGTTGACAGTGGCGCCCTGGTCTCGGCGTGTCTCGTCACCTGGTGTTGCTTGTGGCGAGCATCGAAGGGGGCGATGTTTCGCGCAGTGCGTCCGCGCGGTGCCAGTGACTGCGGAAAACACAGAGATGATTAGGCGATTTTCAAGGTGCGCACTGCTGCCGAACTGAAGTTCTGTCGGGTGTGCTTGCTCCTTATGTAGTTGACAGTGGCGCCCTGGTCTCGGCGTGTCTCGTCACCTGGTGTTGCTTGTGGCGAGCATCGAAGGGGGCGATGTTTCGCGCAGTGCGTCCGCGCGGTGCCAGTGACTGCGGAAAACACAGAGATGATTAGGCGATTTTCAAGGTGCGCACTGCTGCCGAACTGAAGTTCTGTCGGGTGTGCTTGCTCCTTATGTAGTTGACAGTGGCGCCCTGGTCTCGGCGTGTCTCGTCACCTGGTGTTGCTTGTGGCGAGCATCGAAGGGGGCGATGTTTCGCGCAGTGCGTCCGCGCGGTGCCTGTGACTGCGGAAAACACAGAGATGATTAGGCGATTTTCAAGGTGCGCACTGCTGCCGAACTGAAGTTCTGTCGGGTGTGCTTGCTCCTTATGTAGTTGACAGTGGCGCCCTGGTCTCGGCGTGTCTCGTCACCTGGTGTTGCTTGTGGCGAGCGTCGAAGGGGGCGATGTTTCGCGCAGTGCGTCCGCGCGGTGCCAGTGACTGCGGAAAACACAGAGATGATTAGGCGATTTTCAAGGTGCGCACTGCTGCCGAACTGAAGTTCTGTCGGGTGTGCTTGCTCCTTATGTAGTTGACAGTGGCGCCCTGGTCTCGGCGTGTCTCGTCACCTGGTGTTGCTTGTGGCGAGCATCGAAGGGGGCGATGTTTCGCGCAGTGCGTCCGCGCGGTGCCAGTGACTGCGGAAAACACAGAGATGATTAGGCGATTTTCAAGGTGCGCACTGCTGCCGAACTCGCTGGACCCCCTGTTTTATAGGGATAAACAATTCCGAGTGTGCTGTCGCAGTTTCATTCAATTGAATACAGTAAAGTGTTCTGGATTTTTTTTTTTTTTTGGATAGGTAGTATATAATATTCCACTTGCTCACCCGGTGCGTAAAGTGCACCGATATGTTTTAGGGGAGGTGTTTTTTTTTTTTGTTTTGTTTTTTTGACAAGAAAGGTGTTTGTGCAGCGATATTGAAAGACACTCTTTGCAATCCCTTCCAGGGATTTGGTACGATTTAATAGATTATCCAAGAGAAAACACTTTACTCATTTATGCGCAATAATACTCCACGAATTTCGCAACAAAACGCCACACCGATGATCGCAGTGTTTATTTCTACGCATCTTTCAATCTAAAATATAAGCTCCCAGTCCACAGATTATGTTCACGATGAACGTGGAAGTTTTAGTGTTTGTTGTTTACATAGGCTTTTTCTACAACATAAACTTTCTCGTGAGGAGGCACTAATATAATCAGCGGTGCACTAAATGTATATTATATGTTGCTCTATGCCCTGTTTAAATCGCATTATTAAGGAATGTAACCTTCCATAAAAAAAAAAAAAAAAAAAAATTGGGGCTCCAATCCACGCTCTAAAGGTGGTTGGTCAGCGAAGCTGTGGTATCAGCTGCAACGATTGCCTACTGCACTATACGAAATGCCGCCACCGGTCGCAGCACGCCGCCACTGGTTGTATTGCCGTTCCTTTTCCCTTTGCCGCTCCTAGTATTCACGCTGCTCATCGGGAGTCCTAACTATGCGTGGCCTATCCATCGCGGTACTGCAGCAACAATGAAATCACTTGCTATACTCCATTTCATCTTACATTTAAGCGCAGCGGATGTTACGAGCCATCGGAGCCAATCGGAGGCCGTGTGATTGTCACGTGACCTTAGAGAGGGGGCACAGTGACGGGTGGAAAGCGTATCACGGGCCACGTCCACAGAACGGGATTGGCTAAGATAGCTCGTAGCATCTGCAGCGTCCGGACGTAAGGTGAAACGGGGTATAGGCGGGTTCTTCTTTTATATATGAAAGGCTAGTGACGTCACTCCCCTCGTCGCAAGCTGCCGTCACCGCGGCAGCTTAGGCAACAGTAATCTTCACCGGGAACGTATGCGGTGAGCGCTACGTGCTTCGCATTGTTTTCAGGAGCTCCTTATCATTTATTATATGGTTTGGATGCTTGTTTTGTGCTTATTCTTTATTTAAACGAATGTCGTGCTGTATGTTGTATGCATGGTGTTTCCACTTTTCGCTTCAATCTTCGGAAGTCTTTTTTCCCGTGAGAACGCCGACACGAAAACACACGCGGGGGGAAGGAACGTGCTTCGCATTGTTCGCAGGCGCCGTAATCATCCATTATGCGGTTGGCACTTCACACGAGCGCTCCGAATGACGTCAACCCCTTTTGAAGCAGCTGCAAACTTAATCTTTACCGGAACGCGTGAGAGGGTGTTCTTACGTCGTTGCCATCTGGTTTTCATGCTCGTTTTATTGGTGCTTGTTTTGTGGTTTTCTTTATTGAAAGAGATACTGAGCTGTATGCCGTATGCCTGATTTCAAAGTAGATATGCTGTTTTGCCTTCAATTGTTCGCCGGGAGTTTTTTGCTTGCAACGCCAACGACGCGAAACTTTTCTAGGCTGGTAGAGGTATACAGCTTCGCTGTAAAAAGGCACAAAACACAAAGTGGGGCAAATATCAGCTCAATTCACATTTGCGTCGCACAGGAAATTATTATATGAATCTCAATAGGTTTGTGACTTGATAGGTCTTAAAAATGGAAACCACGCAAGAAAAATATAGTTGCCTAGACATATAGCTACACTCCAATCAGGAAGTTTCTTTCTACACATCTTTACCCCTACCCCCAACACACAAACACACGAATAAGTTAACTGTATATTGGAGTCGCTTCAATTGTTTTGTACGATCAAGTGTGATGAACCCATGATACTGATGTAAAAATATATATGTTAAAATCTAGGCACCATGATGAACAAAACTTACTTACGAAATACAAGGTAGACAGTTGGAGATGAACAGATGAGCCTCCTTGTGTATGAATGCGTTAAACGTCCGGTTTTGTTTTTCTTCCAAAATTGTTCTCAATGCAAAATTTATTGTTTCAATCAAACTACGTGTACAATTTTGTACGTAATAATTATTGTAGAGGTAGTAATATGACCCTGATTAACTGTTTATATCGAGACATTGTGTGTATAAGTTTGTTTTGAATACAAAATGCAAACATGCAACCCTGTGCAATTTCTCCTCAACTTCAGGTTTCTACAAAAAGCGAAGAGTGCACGAAAAAGAGTATTAGTGTGTAGCGGTAACCATAATTTATTTAGTGTTGCGTTGATATATCTTAATATATGTAATTAAATCATCATATAATATATTAGAATGATATTTAAAGCAAATATACTTTACATTTCCGCAAAAGTTAGAACTTCAAAATTTGAAATTAACAGTCGACAAAACCCATGCTAAATTTTTGGAACTGCTTTATATTACATAAGAGCTTAATGGCATTTGGGTTATTTTCGCACTATTTAACGGCTATTATGTTCCACTCTTTAAAGAGCACCTTCAAAGATGCTCTTATGTGTCCTGAAATCAATGTACCGATGTATAAAGTCCAAAGAATTAATGTACCAAGTATACAAGGCGTGTGGGCCCCTTCCGGCTGCCATGAGAGGAGGACAGATATACTTCCGGTTCTCCTATGTTTACCTTGTGTTTGGGCGGGTCCGCGACTACTCTTGCTTCACTAGAGAGCCATTCCGTGAGAGCTACGCTCTGTACTCCGTTTCACGCTAGCTTGGCAAACTGTGGAGGCCACGGCCCTCGCTACCCAATAAGAGCGTCGGACTGAGGCACGTGACAGCACGTCACGGGAGCGTTTGTGTCACTCCGCCAAATGGGATGCCCTGAGGCACGGGCTGTCGCCTGCTGGCCTAGAGTCGTCTGCTGCGAAACAAACCAAGAACGTTGTCGCCATAACATATCCGTCTGCTAGAGTAGCGAGCTCTTCGGGAACGGTTCATGAGGCAACTCAACAGTCAATGTACGCGCAAATCTGTGACGGTGCTAATTCCAGGGCGATGTTTTAGGCGGAAACGGTCGATTAGACGGCTGCGATCATTCAAACGTCGTTCGAAAGCCATCTTGATCTCAGAAAAGTGTTAATCCGTACTAAGTATTGTTGAAAAGTAACATGTCTTCGCCTTTCTTCCGTGTCGTGTTGTGTTGCGGTCAGAATAGTCAGAGCCGAAACACTACTAAACGAAAAAGAAACCAAGAACTACTTTTTGTCGCGGACGGCGCTGCTGCTGTGGCGGAACGAGGCCTCCGTGGTCTCGACCATGCAGTGTCGTCACGTGCCTTACTCCGACGCTGTTAGTGGTTCGCACGGGCCGAAGCCTCCACAGTTTGCCAAGTTATCGTGAAACAAAGTATACAAATGCCCTAGTGTCGTACTTTCAAGTTGCCGAAGCGTGCACACCCGAACAAAATGTCACAAGTGAAGTTACTACGTTTATCTCGAGACGAGGGACCCCACCGACGCCACCGAACCTGGGTCATCGCAGGACGTCGACATTAGCAGACGGTGCTAGCTTACTTCGATGGGCTCGCGACAGATGGCGCAACCCGACGAACGCGAAAATGCGCCGGCGGCGCCGATGTGCCTGGACCGACCATCTGAGTACAACGATGGGACATTACGGCACGTACGAATAATGTAACGTGCACGATGATCTGGGAAAGAATCCTTGAACACAAATGCAGGGAATTCAAAACGCTAGACAATTGTGCATTACAGACTCGCGTTTTGACTGATGAAAGCGTAATAAGAACTTTCGGAAGATTGTCTGTGACCTCTGCGAGGAAGCTTCGGCCCGTATCTTCGGCGCCTAGGGGAGGTAGGTGCCCACCGCCGACGCCTCGGCGTTCATGAAGTAGTTGAACGCGTTAGGGGATTTGCTGGTTTTAATCTTAGGTATATATTGACCAGGATAGCCGTATAGGCAATCCTGACGATGCGCCCATGATACCTTCGGCAGATTTGTCATTTCCTTGTGTAACACGTGATCTTTCTTTTCACCCAAGGAAAAATCAAGGGTTGTCGATCGCGTGTAAGTAAATTTCAGGAGGTACCGCAGTTAGTTCTCGGTGGTGAGTCTTTTAAAGTATGAACTACTCACTGAGGGTCTGCTGAAACAAGCAAAAACAATAGCCAACCGGAAGTGAGATACTCCCCCCCCCCCCCGGAATTTCGGCCATTATTTGTTTTTGTTTACCTCCGCACACCCTGTATAGTCAGCCGTCATATTTGTTTTTCTGGCGGCTCTGACGTCACACCGTTGCGGTGCTGCTGTTAGCGATGGCTCATGCGCAGACGCTTTACACGGACTTGGTTTCTGCGCACGTTTAGTACCCACATCTGGTGTGGGAGGACGGGGACTTGTTTATAAAGGGTGCGCTGGTCTATAGACTCATTTGTAAGGCGGAATTTTCCCCAAATGTTCAGCGGTCGCTGATTATGGACGGTTTGAATGACAAGTGGCTAAGCGTACGTTTTTTGGGGCCAGTGATTTGATGAACTACACCGCACGGCAACCACACGTACTATTTGCCCTCTCCCTTCCGCTAGCCAGTGCTCGGAGCTGACAGGCATAGTGTAACTTATATAGGAGGCACTAGTTAGATCCTTCAAAGTTTTCTTTTTTTTTTTTTTATCTATCCCATGAAATGGCAACATACGAATTTGAATGCCGTCATGGAAGGGCACCAGGAGAAGGAAATGAGCGGAAGCACCCCCCAAAGTTTCATTTGTTGATTTATTCAACTTTAAAAATCTCAGCTTTTAGCCATATTCATATTTGTGGTGGGCGATTCGGAAGAGCCAAATGTACGGTTACCTTACATTGCACGAGCTTTTTACAACAACCTCACACGTTTCAAGCTAACACAGTACCTTGTTCGAACTAAACAACCGTTGCTTTTCGATGTCGCTGTCCGCAAGACGAGCAAGTGGAGAAGGGGATAGGAATTTTGGAAGGTCAGACTTGAGAACTACAAGTCCGTTTTCGTGAAAGTTGAATTCGTTGTTCAGTTTGAAGGTGAGGGACAAGGTGAGAAAGAATAAAACTCAATTTTTGCGTATAATTTAAGTGAAAAACGTTCGGGATACAAGGGTGCGTTCGATGACTGCTAGCCTGTTCTTTTGTTGTAACTCTAGGTCTTTTGTGGAAGTTCAGTGATGGGTGTAGTCGGCCTTAGATTTCTGAGTATATAAGTATTCATGAAAGCAAAGAAAGTAGCTGAGTTTCAAAAGTCCCTATTTTGTGTCTTTTCCTTCGACTAAAAGTTTTGCTTTTTGTACCGCAGCCTCGGGCACTGAAAAACAAATCAATGTCAACTAGCTCTCCCCCATCCGAATGTTACCAAGCCAGGACCACACAAAATAAACCCTAAGATGTGTAACCAAAACGTTAACGAGATCCTGCTCCTCGTAAAATTATTATTTCTATACTTTTAGAATTTTCCTTTTTGAAACAAAATGACAATCACCCTACTGGACAAAAAAAACGAACGCCGTTCCTTTTTCCGGTCCCCTAAAATTGTAACGAGTTCCCGTTCCAGTTCCACCGATGCCAAATGAAACGTTGGCGTTCCTTCCTTCCTCCTAAAAGGAAAGCGCTCCAGGAACGCCGTTCCTAGGAACGCCGTTCCGTACAACCCTGGCCTTTTATCGGCGGCGGAGCGCCGCTCGCGTCATCGATTACGCTTAGGCATCTCGAGGTAGAAATCTCGAGAGACGGTATGAAATGTGGGTAACCTGGTCGAATGCTGTGGATCAAAATGTTCTCCGCACCTTTCCCGCCTTTTGTAAAACGGGTAAAGGGCGGCTGAGGACGTCTTGGGGAGGTTCTTCTTTCTGGATCGCCAAAGATCGAGCCTTCGCAAATCAGTGAGTACGGTTGTAAAATAGATAAATGGGCTAGTTGGTACGTCACTGAATGGAAAGCGCCGAGTAAACAAGGACGAAGAAAGGGACCTTCTTCGTCCTCGTTTATTCGGCGTTTTCCATTCAGAGCGAGTACGGGCACGAATGGTCTTTCCATCATCTTGGGACGAAGGCAGCACTTCCAGACGGGATCGTTGCGGCCGGGGTGGCTACAGTGTCTTTGTTGATGTTCGCATATTCCAGAACCACACACAGCCACCTAGGCGTACAAACCTGCCGTGTAGTGAAGCCAACCATCCCTTCCGTAGGAGGTTCAATGATGTCGCCCCAGCAGCACCGACAGCAAGAAATCTAAATGTTTTTCAATGACAGCTCGGAACCAGCTCGTCGTTTTCAACGGAATATTACTTATTTTCCTACCTTTTCGTCCGCACACGACCCGGCGCCAACTATTTCTATGCGCGCGATTCAAGGTGACCGCCAAAGCACCAAACTGCCGCCAAAGCAGACAGTCAAGCGGCCAAGCGTTCTCCGCGTTCGCGATGCAAAAGCGAAGCCTGGCCGTGCTTGTTTCGTAGTTTCGTATTTTGTCTCAGCGAAACTCGTTTGAATCAGGGCGGTCACATCCAGAACAGTGTTCCACATGTTGTTCAAAAAACATATATATGATACATCTTCAATAATAACGTAAATACAACATGCTAGAAAAATAGAAAAAACGAACGTCCGTCAAGCGGCGCTACCTAGCCGTACGTGCGTGTTGTGAGGTGAAGCACCGGGCCTGGACACCTCTTGGAGAGAAGCTGACAGGCATAGTGTAACTTATATAGGAGGCACTGATCTAACGAAATATGGTAATCAACAAAAAAACAAATGTAGCGTATATATAACGATACGTCCCTTTTTTTTACCTTAACGACAACCAGTTCCTTTCTCACATGTGGAGTTTGTAACGGGAACGCGTTCGAAAAATCAAAAGGAACAAGGAACGATCTTTCGTTCCTTTTTTGAGGAGCGTGTGCAACACTGTAAAAGGCAGGCGCAGAAGTATGCGCCAGGCTTTTTGTTACCGCGGTGCGCACCGGCAACAGCCAGTAAATGACTGCGTGTTGTTGAACCAGTGCGTTGTGTCCTTCTCCGAGGCGGGTAGCATCAAGGGCAATCCTCCAACTGCCATTTCAATATCTACTGAATCTATATCACGCCCTTCCACTTCAAAAGCGTGAGCGTGTGGAGAATTACACTGCACGTAGATAACCATGTACGTTTCGGTGTAGTGAAAGTCTGATAATGCATGAAATGTATTGCATTGAACGAACATCTGGACATTCACGCTTACGCCGAAGTTGTTCACCTTCCCTTTGGGCGAAGACTTACAGTGACGGGACGGTGCCGACTTCCGGTTCGAGGTTTCATTCGGGCGGAGTCCGTCGGCTGCGTCGCTTCCGCTCTGTGGTGGCGTCTTTTACTATAACCTGTGACTGCTTAAAAAAGCCAGAGCAAACTGCTTCAACCCAGAACCTTCCTTTCTTTCCACTTTCCCAGAGCTATCGCTGGAGTGAGGGCAAGAGCTTCCTTGCCTCCTCTAGCTTCCTGTCTAG
Organism: Ixodes persulcatus; assembly: GCA_013358835.2. Lineage (NCBI taxonomy): Eukaryota > Metazoa > Arthropoda > Arachnida > Ixodida > Ixodidae > Ixodes > Ixodes persulcatus. Next base: position 26,031 of record JABSTQ010003381.1, read on the forward strand.
CGTTCGATCTCCTAAAGTCGAAAGAGCTGAGGGCTTAGTGAGACGAGTTTGCACTGTTTTTTTTTTTTAACCTGCACAGGGTGTAGTCATAGCGATGTCTGCCCCATTTTCCTAAGGATGTTATGTTCTTTGCCGGGTTTTATGATCAAAGAATACGGCTTCGATAAAGAGTACAGGAAATTCGTCGAAGGGTACCTTGCTTTTCGTCAACTTGCGGCCAACACAAGTGCTACATTAAAGAAGCATCTCACTACCGAAGTTTTGTTTACCCACTAAAATGAATGTCGTCTGGTACGGCGGAAATTGCTAGCACACCAAATCATTGTTCCTCTATCTTTTTGTGTGCTCCTCTCTCACGCATAAAAAGACACATCGTAGTTGCCTTGCTCGCAGTATTGCTCCTATCAAGCTCCTCAGGAAATTGGATGTTTATCTCAAATCCAGACAATTCGATGCTTATGTTATGGCAGCTTACACGCTGGATGCTTTTAATTTTTCCGACGACACCGCCGACCAAACTGCGAACCTCCTTGAAATCTCTACGAGGGGTCATATTTTTCGTTGTCTAGTTTCGTAAACGTAGACTATGAGTTCGTTCGTTCTATTTTTTAATGTCCGACGTCCCCGTGGATTCACGTCTTTCATAAATATAGCTACAATCTCTCAGATCTTGACAAAACTACACTAAAGCAAAGCCATAATAGGCGTATCATTGCGACTAATTTGTCGTCTGCTTTTTTCCCCCGCATAATTAGCATTTTAACTTCGGAAATATTGTACATGTGCGAGATGGTAATGGTTTTCTTAGCTAGGCGTAAGGATAGGAAAAACATTAAGAATGCGTGGGGAACTGTGGGACGCTTCGTTCATATCTAGTCGCAGATAGCATAAGAAACTTAAGGCGTGGCCTATAATGTAAACTTTGAGTTTTGTTCTTCAGAGTTGTTATCAGATAATATTGCGATCTCTTCGTTGTGCACTAATGATGATGGGATGCTTGTGACTGGTCAGACCATGCGTTTGTTTAAGCTGTCTCTCAATAGAAGCAGCAAACTGTTTAGCCTTCATAAAGGCGCGCTGCACCTTTAAACAAAAGCGACTTTAGTGTGTTACAATAGATGACGTAGCACTTTTTAGCGTTACAAAAAAAAGTGCACCACAAATTAAATTAATTTGGCGGACGGTAGGCCACCAAATATAGCGGATTTCTCTGCCTTGATGCGTCTCCAACTTAGGTGGTCATCGCGACAGTGACACAGTCACAGAAGGGCTATCTCGCGTGAGGCCCCTCGCTTCCATTGGTTGTCGTAGGAGATCATGTGACCATATCAACAACAAATGGCGTCCTGGTTGGAAGTAAGCGAGTATTGAGGATACTATGATTTACAAGTTATAACGCTCATTCAACTCCCTTATGTAAAGAACAACGAATAATGTCATTAACTATGCTAAGAGACCCTAAAACAGTTAAACAACTTTACAATCAGTTTTGTTTACAAGAAATGCTCTTATATATAATTTCAGTACTCCGCCCTACATTAATGCATATTGTCAGCGCTGAATACACTGATACAATACTTCGGAACTGATGAAACTCAAACATAAAGGAAAAGAAACCATTTCTACTAACTCTGTAAATGCATTATTTAGAAATGTCATGAGCCATGAATTTAGTTATTTGCATTTTACTATTTTTGCTGCCCTAGCATGCCCGCCAGGTTAGACCCGCATCCCTTAATAACGTATCCAGGTATGAATCCAGAACTAGCTACAGCAGCTAAGGATCCAGATGCAACATGCAATGCTTGTGATGTTTACTGAATATGAATAAAGATCGACTGATTGCAGTCGGGGTATGAGGTCAGACACTCTAACAACTGCACTGAGATCTACCGACCTTGAAACGTTTGCTGGTATGATCCCTTTGTCAGGTATAACCACAGTATCTTAATTTCCTTCGCATTCGACGTTTTATGCCCGCGGTCACACGCTTAGTTTTATGCCCTTACAAAACAAAAACCACTAAGTTTTAATTGTGTTTTTGTTGTATTCTTAAAGATTACATTAGAAACTCAATTGAAACTCATTGATAATTTTGTAGTGGTGGGACCACGTAACCAGTCACAACAGCTTGAACTTAGGGTTCATCGCCAACGGTTTCGCTTTCTAAAATGTAAAGCAGGCACTGGGTGAACGAATAATTAATGCATACGGCTGAACCCTTTTCAATGAGCGGCGATTTCCGACCCCGTAGTCAGTGGTGAAACGACGACAACCCTAAAGTCACCGTTAAGCGAAATGGTAGAAAGAATTAAAAGAGAAAACGTTAACAATGTTGGGTCAATACAACATGGACGGACTTCGCGTCCATGAAGGGGGACAACATATATTTATTATAGATGCTGAGAATACAAGAAACGAAGAATGTTCCTCGTTAGATTCATGCTTCTCGATTTGACTTCGGCATATTTATCGGCTAATGCTCTAACAAAATTGACTGAGAAGTGATCAAAAGTTGATGGAGATTCGCCATGCCCAGCTTTTCTTTTTAACTTGTCGGTGTCTATAAAACGACCCCTCGTGTTCATCGAAATCTCGTTTAAATCGAAGGTAACGAGACAGATAAGCCGATAAGACTATGTTCAGCCAATGAGATTCCAACAATTGACAATAAAAATAACGAAGCATTAATCTGAAAGTAGCGCGAACATATTGAACCCCACCCTGCGTATCATAAGCAGTCAGTAACTACAGTGGCTGACTGGATGAGCCAAAAAAGTCGCTCAATAATGTATATGAATGAATCAGGAACTTCTCGAAAGAAGCAAAAACCAGCGAATGTAAATTTAACGCGCAATCGACCAACTAAGAGAGGAATTCTAGGCCCAGCATAATTTAATCACCGCTACCCCAACTCTCAAAATAGATCTCAAAAAAGAAGAAAAAAACAGGGAAACTAAACGCGGGTTTTTATTTTAATATGCTGTAGGAACACCGACCGCTAAGAGATGAGCTTCGTTGTGTGCCTTTGACAGCATGGTCCATAAAGTGAAGGTTCTGACCTTTTTGTGGGAGGACAAAGAGGGGCGTTGTTGAGCGACCCCGTTTTCAATATCCAGGGAACGGTCCCCTGCACACTAGAAAGATGTGAGGAGGGGATGGTATCTGCCGAGATATTTTCGTGAGTGATCCTCCGAGATATTGGAATAAAAGACGGCGACGCACACAGAGAGACACATATTGCAGACTGAATTCTTCGAATACGTTTCTGGTACTTCGTGATCCTGTCGTTAGGACACTTTGCTCGTTTTCTGTTTTAAGATTTAACAGTGCCGTTCTAAGTTTTATTATACACTGCATGCAGCGCCTGGATGTTATTAACAATGACTAGTTTCCCTCAGTTTATCACCAAAATACAAAAATGCCTGAGCAACCTTTGGTATAAGAATGAAGGAATGAAGTGCGGCTAGACAGATGCCTCGAGAGTTTACGGGTTTCCGATCTTGATTAATTTAAATTCTTGATGATGTCATTTCGCGACATTTTTGTAAATGAATATGTATTTTCTTTTAGTTCATTTATTTTATTACTGAGACAATTTTATAAAGAAATCAAAACGCACGTAACCATTATAGTGTTGGTGTGACAGATCTATTTAAAACCCAGCTTCGTATCAAAATGCTATTAAAACAACACAACTCACTTCCCTGTTTTGAGCTGAACGTGTGCAAGTTCGATGTAATCTCGGGCGTAGTGGGAGAAACCATTAGTGACCATTTGCCAATCTATATGCTTGCTGATGTAGGCTTTGAGAGGAAGGAAATTACTTCGCAAGATGTCTATTTTAGAAACATAAGCGCAAAGAACCTTGAAAAGTTTGAGCAAGAAGTGAACTCTTAGGACTGGGGAGTGGTGCTGTCTAGTTTGTCGGCTGATGAAGCATTTAGCTGTTTTTTTAGAAACATTTACTATAATTTAGGATCGTTGCTTTCCTTATCTATTGCATGAGGTTCACCATAAATCCCGTAAACCATGGGTTACGTCTGAGGTATTAAAATGATTAATAGGCAATTTTTTTTTTCTGTCCTAAATTTCTACTCATCAAACTTGTTGCCAATTCGTCTGCCTCAGAAAACAACGGAACGCTGTAACTAAAGCCCTAAGACAAGCTAAAATATTCGGTCAGATGTGGTCTGGAAGAAGTTGAATAGTTTAATAAAAATGTATTGCATATGGATAAGATAGTAGAACTTAAAATTGTAGGCATTGACAAAAGTGGTGTGGCTTCAGCAGAAAAATTTAATGAATACTTTTCTGAACTTCTTCCTCGTACACAAAGTGAGCATGCTTCCAAATACATGATCAGCGTACGTGACAGTTTGTTTATTTATCCAACTGATGAAAATGAAATATTCTCAGTTTTTCAAGACATAAGAAATAGCAGAAGCAGCGATTTGTATCCACTTCAAATTAAACCTATTAAGCATGTACAACGGTCCATTGTTCCGTGTTTGACTCGTATTTTTAATCTAGCGTTCAAAACACGGGTTTTCGCCAAGACAATTCAGGTGGCAAAAGTTTCAGTTTTACACAAAGCTGGGGATAAAAATAACTTAGGAAATTATAGCCCTATTTTTGTATTAACAATATTTTCGAAAGGTCTAGAAAAACTTTTGCATAAACGATTATACTGTTTTTGTGACATATTTTCAATTCTCACCTCCTGTCAGTATGGGTTAAAAAAAGGTCGCTCTACTGAACTCGCGCTGTTAAAGAAAATCTTAATTGATTTTAAATAATATTGAAAACAACCTGGTCACACTCGGAGTGTTTATAGATTTTTTTAAAGCATTCGATCTCCTCAATCACGAAACGTTAATTCAGAAGTTATACATGTTAGGTGTTCACGGTGTCGCTTTAGAAATTATTAAAAGTTACTTTGAAAACCGCTTTCAGTGTGTAGAAATCAATAAAAATAGATCAGATCTCAGAAAATTAACAGCAGGCGTGCCTCAAGGCAGTATACCTGGGGCCACCTTTTGATTTATATATCAATGGTATAGTAAATATTGATGATACCGTTAGTTAAATCATATATGCAGATGACACCTGTCTCTTTTTTTCAGGGAACGACGCTGACCAAATTATACACTGGGCAAATCGATATTTTGATAAGCTAAATGGTTGGAGATATAAAATTCCTTAAAATAAATGTAAATAAAACTAAAGCCGTTCTATTCAGACCACATAATACAAAATGTACCTACATGACTATCCATTCCCTTGGTGGAAATGAAATAGTTATAGTAGAAAATGTAAAAGTACTAGGAATAATATTTAACGAATACATGTGTTGGGACGAAAGTGTGCGACAGATAAGTAATAAGCTATGGAAAGTTGTGGGGGTTATATATAAATACCGAAATATGACTCCCGTCTTCGTTATGCTACTTATATACAAGCCCCATTCTTGCACATACTATCACTATTTCGTTTGAGTATGGGGTAACACCGGCTGCCACAATTCTTAAACTGATACATAATCTTCAAAAAAAGCAATTCGAGTTTTATGTCATGCAGCATACAATAGTTAAACCAAGTCATAATTTCATAAATTTAATATAGTACAAATTCCAAATCACTATAGTTATAAACTTGCACTTTCCCGCAAAAGATCTTTTAGACAGAACGAAAATATGTGTCTACCAATTTCTCAACTTGGACTTAGACAAGCAATTAATCCGACTCGTAATGCTGAGAGATAGATAATGCCACATTAAAGAACGAACTTGGGGAATCGGATGTTAAAATGTACCCTTCCCCATCTTCTGAATTGTTTTTATGAACTCGATATAGATATCTTCAGTATGTCCACCAAACAAATATGTTCACTTTTTGTCTAATGATTACTTCCATGTAAACTCTAAAAAAAAAAAGACGCTTAGTATAACACGATTATACGCGTTTTGCGCGTGTTTTTATTCTTCACTTACTTTTTAGTTTCTTTTTTTCGCTCTCTCTCGTTTACATTCTTCTTTTTAGCAATATAAATGATGTTGTCTTCCCCGTGCTGTAATGAATATGTCGAATGCTACTGCCTTTACGTTTATGTTTGTTTTTTCTCTGGGGGGCAGAGGCTAGTGAAGCAGCGTGCGAGTCGCTTTTTTCTCTGCCTCCTTTCTCTGATTCAGGGATCAATAAAGAATTTGACTTTGACTTGAGTGTATCCATCTCACTAAACTACAAGCAATGCCAGTTCAACAGGTCCTTTTGGAATCTCCTGTTCAATGTAGAATATCCAGTACATGATACGTTTTCTACGAAGTAAGTGCCGTAATTGCTCCATAATTATTTCCTCTACGCCTTTACACGAAGTATATCTTGCGCATTTATTTCCTCTGCGCCTTTTCCTGTAGCATCTTCAATGATCTATATAAAACTGCTATCTCCGCGTTACCTAAAAAGTGGCCTAAATTGATTTTCCGATCACACGCCCGCAGTTTCTTTGTGCCGTATGTATTACACAAGTTCAAACTTGTTTTCTTTCTTGATAACACTTCAACTACGCCTCCTCTTATATTGATGACACACCTGTGCACTGTAAACGTTGGTAGTCATAGCATGCGGCCAGAAAGTTCATCTCTCGTACCACGTGACTTATCCGTCAATATTATTACTCACTAATCTCAGGAGCAACAAATATGTTCGCTTTATGTCTTTTCGCACTACAGGTGAGAGGTTTCGTAGGTAATGTGATTTGTCCGCAACCTTGAGGGCCAACCCGCCTGCGAGAGAGTGCTTGATCCTTCGATGGTCGTTCGGGCAATGATCGTGCCATGTGCTTGTTAAGAGGGTAAAAAGTAATTGTGTTGTATATGTGTCTATGCAGCGGAACGTCTGCTCCAATGGCGTCCGGTGTCTTCGCTGCACACGAGAAATTAAGCTAACGCGGTACAACTGCAGCCGCAGGTCTTAACCGTCCGCACGCCGGTAAAATACTCATCCATATTGAAACATGCAGGGGTCTGGAGTATGAGAGGGGGGGGGACCACTACTCCAGGCAAGTAATCCGCTCTACTCGGAACGGGTGACTATCACCGAGTCACGCCAAGGAAATGTTAGGAATCAGGGGAGATTTTTCGTTATCAAGCTATATGCGACACGATTCCGTTGTGGATATGTTTACCACACTTCGTCACCCATTGCTGATGACAAGAAGAAAGCAAACTTGTCTTAAAACATTTTTCTTTATGATTTCACAGCACTACTGTAATTGTGATCCCCGCTTTCAGCTAAAACCTCGAGACTCAAGTATTATAAGACATAATAGAACACCGATTCAAACATCTTGAAAGCAATTAGCGTAAAGAACGAGCCGAAGATACGAAGTGCTATCCTTTTCGTATTTTCGTCGTTATATTTTCTTTAGCGATAATTTTCTTAACGATATTTATCCGACTAGTACAACAGTTAATTTTACGGTTGACAAACTCTGACTCCAAAAGATTTTTAGGCGCATATGACCATTTTTTCTTTATTAGAAAAATCCGCGATTCAAATAAACATCCCCAGAATATTGAAATAATCAACCGCCCAGATGAATTTCAACTGTTGTTTCGAATTTCTGTAATGTAGAATAGTCTGCTGAACCTTTTGGTCTTTCTAGTAAGAGGAAGCGATGACAAGTGCTTACCGTTGGAATTGTTTATACTGTTAATGCGCAAAGTGTCGCAATTTATTTTATCGCACGTTTATTGTAGGCCTGGTCAGTACTATTTGTTTCGTTATTTTTGCTTTCTATCGCATATTTCACGTGACGTTCCCTGGTATGTGTTTGTGAATTTGTACCCCACACCTGTTGGGTGAGCGGTATTATAAATAAATTAACTTTCCCCGTGAGTACGCCTTGGCACGCCACCGTTACGTTGCGTTTGGGCTGCATTGAGCAACCATAGAACGATCTCGAAGTTTTCCGCGCAGGAGTGCAGCCCACTGAGAGCGCCAAGCTGTTTCCACGTGCACTTCAGATTAATGGGGGGTTTACGTGCTCATCCAGTGAAGGGTACCTGTTTGGTAGGCCTCAGCGAAGGAATGAGGATTAATCTCGACCACCTGACAACCTTTCGGCGTGGCGCCGAAATCTTGGTTACGCGGCGCCCCTTTTCCGCAATAAACCTCCGTCAGATTACGGCCACCTGGGCCGAGATTAGGTGGGCGCATTAAAACCGAGAAGTTTAATGAAGTTTCCGCGGAAATTACGACGTTCAGCGCATATGCAAACAAACCTCATGACACGTCGTGCACTTGTGAGTTTCACTACACGTTTTGTGCAGGGTTACGGATAGGAACAGATAACCTAGATTTCGTCTTTTTTTTTCTGTTTTTTTTCCGCCCTAAAATTAATAGTTTACCACAGATAGCTTATTCCAACGAAGTCTTTGGGACAAAAGAGTCACTAACAGCTCAAGAGTATGTTCACGCTTTCTGCTTTCCGATTGGTTCTCCGGCATTCATATCGGCTAAAGTCGCAATTTCGTTGGCTGTGGATTGATAATGAGATGCTTGAAACCCGTAGTTGGTCTCACGCATCTCATTTGCGTTATCTTTTAAGCCGGCGGGGAGTAAAGCGTCCAGCATACGATATATATACATACATCATACAATATATATATATATATATATATCTGGGAAGAAAAAAACCCTTGGTGAAAACAGCAACAACGGACGATTTAATCTTCGCAGTTTCGGCTGGAGTCCGGCCTTCGTCAGGAAGAACTTTTTCTTCCTGACGAAGGCCGGACTCCAGCCGAAACGTCGAAGATTAAATCGTCCGTTGTTGCTGTTTTCACCAAGGGTTTTTTTTTCTTCCCAGTTATACCCACGCCTTCGGCCTCCCGCCACCATGCCCGTTATATATATATATATATATATATATATATATATATATCAGGCACGTAGCCAGGATTTTGTTTCGGGGGGGGGGGGGGGGGGGGGGGGGCGGCCCGCCCCTATGACAAAATGCTGTATGAGGGGGAGGTGGGAGAGGAGGTCCCAGCAAAATGAAGATTCGGGGGGGGGGGGGGGGGGGGGCCCCGGCCCATGGGCATCCCCCCTGGATACGTGCCTGATATATATATGTTACGAAGATGTGCGGCGGCAGCAAATGACGATGACGGCGTCCCACTCAATGTGATAGCAAGGATATATGGAAACCGGGCCGTGCGCGCGGAGCCTAGCGCGAGATGGTCGGGCACGCCACTGCCCCAGCCGTCGTCGTCGTCTTCGTCACAATATATATATATATATATATATATATATATATATACAGGGTGTCACAAAAGAAAATTTTACACGGTCTTTTTTACCGCAAACATAAACTTGGCATCGCCGAACGCTCATTCTCCGCCCGAAGGTAGAGCTAGAGGTCACAACCAGATGCCAAAGTTTCAGCCCGATCCGATAACTTAATCAAAAGTTATAGGTGATATTTCTGAAACTTTCAATGGGAAAATGGCGGCCGACGGAGTTTTGAACACATGGGGTTCTATGGCACCAGAAACCGAAAACGGGCAAAAATGGGCTCCCTTTTCCGCATTGAAATTTTCAGAAAATTACTTATAGCTTTTGATTAATTTATCGGATCGGGCTGAAACTTGAGCATCTGTTGTGACCTGTAGCTCTACCTTTGGGCGGAGAATGAGCGTTCGGCGATGCCTCCTTTATTTTTGCGGTAAAAAAGACCGTCTAAATTTTCTTTTGTGACGCATATATATATATATATATATATATATATATATATATATATCTGTCCCATTGGGTTCCGCCAAATTAAATTTCACAAGGAGTCATTCAGGATAATTTGCATCTCTTCAGGTGTCAGTCAAGCACCACGCTGTCCGCCTATCTCTCTGAGGGGCTCGTTTCTCGGCACTTCTTCCTAAACTGAATTATAATTAGGCACCAATTCAGGCATCTTCAGCTGAAGGTAGATGCTAAATGAAAGTGCTGCATAACAATACCGACACATTCGTGGTATCCTGTCATATTCAGCGGGAAACGGTCAGCGGTAAATTTAATGGAAAGCGTTTTCCCGATACAGAGGCGTATATAATTTTTGCAGAGCTCTAGGAAAACTCTTCGCATGAGGGCTTAAAGAGCGAAGTCTGCTAATGACAGGGGAAAAAAAGTTTTAATTGAAACTGGTGCGGCACTGTGCACGACGTTTCCTACGGTCACGGTATTTTCAGCCTCACGTCGGAGACTTTCTTTAGAATCGAATCGTTATTTTGGCTTCGCCCTGCGCCGAGACCTCTATGTAAAACGCAGTGTATAGCTCAGCGGTTGTTCGGCAGGAACGTAGGTACAATCACGATAATCTTTTAGTGTGTTCTTACTAATTACGTCGCAATATTGCTTTCAACAGAGAAAAGAACGACCTGCGACACTAGAAGTCACCCGACTCCTGCTCAAGCATCAGGGCGTAAATATCAACGTCGTTCAATTCGATTTTTTTTTTTTTTTTTTGCAATAGAACGATGTAGAATGAAGACATTTGAAGCTATCGCTCAACAACAAAAAAAAATTATGTCCTACCGAAAACAAATCCCAAGGAATACGTAGAGGCCTATTGGTTTCCCGTAACTTGATTAAAACGAAATCTATTCCAGCTCATATGAGGAATCTTCTGTTGAAACAGACTTGGACCCAAAATGTTTTCATTGCAGTGTAAACGGTAGTGACCAGCATATCTTCGAATATTGTAACCGAGCGATGTTTCGTATATTCAAGATTTAAAAAAAAAAATCTAAATTACTAATGAACGACAAGTTAACGTAATTATTATGGGAGTAACAATGAGTGCTTTAAGAGGAGTTAAGATAGGGTAATTTCACCGATGTGATGCTGTACTTAGAAGTAAAAATGCCACACACGTCCCCCTTTGGGAAACGCTAACGCTGACCCCTTTAATTTTCTATTTCGACTTTCTCTTTTGCTTCCTCGATTTTTTGGTTTCGTTGCGGAGTCAGTCTAGCGTTTCCCAAAGGGGACGTGTGGGGCGTTTTCCAAGGGTCGTGCTAAAGCATTCGCTAAAATCCACCAATAGATCTTCCTTTAATTTTTTTTTGTGCCGTCTAAGATGTGTACCACCCGTCTGAACGGGTAGACGAGGTGTACATGATTTCTCTTCAAGTTGATCACGTCGGTTACGGGGCAGCTATGGTATCGCGGAATATCGCGGTCTCCTTTCGGGCTCCGAGCCGCTCGGTGTGTAGCTCGGCTGGCCGCATTTCGGCCTACGGATCAAGCGCTGCTTCCACTCTTCTGTCTCGTTCGCCTCTCCTTCGTTCGAAATCCTTCTTTTTTCAGCCTACTTGGACCGGCGCTAGCACTTGGTTCGCGCTTCATTTTGTAGCACAAACCAAGGCATAGGCGCTCCGGACACCTGCAAGTTCAGACTCGGCCCAGCATCCGCGCGCTCATTGGCTTCCACCCCGTGACGTGGCCTCCCTCTCGCCTTTGCCCTTCGCTACTCTCCTCCTCTCTTCGCGGCACGCTTCCCTTTCCACTGTTTTGTCCACAGACGGAAGACGTCAGCTTTTCCCTGTCGTGTGGGTGCTAATGCTAAGCATTATAGAACAGCCCCAACATTCTGGACCATTTCTAGCAGTGGTTGTAGGCCTCTTTGCCAGCAACAAATTCATCCTTATCTAAAACAAACGCGGAGTGCTCCTACTTGGAACGCACAAATGTTTAGTACGGAGTTCGTTTAAGTAAAACAGGTGCTTTTGAAACATTTCGTTATAGATATCGAAGTGTACGTCGTAGCCGTTGTAAATGACGCAGTCAAGGTGGCACTTTGAACCACGATAGACGTTATATTGGCGCTAAACTATTTGTGCGATATAATGAACTTACGAACCCCGCGAGACAAGATGTAGACATGACCTTATGCTTGTTAGTGTTTAATTCATGAGCAACGTCTCGCACCACATTGCGCCGTTATTGAGGTATTGACGTGATGTGATTCACCAGTTTGCAAAACAGACCACTTGGGGTGCCCGACCATATTCGAGGGATGAATAGAGTTTTTCCATGAAAATTGGGATTGATTAGCCAAAAAACAGTTGAGCTCAGAAGATGACTGTCTGCGGGCAATGTTTTAAACTTAATAAATGAAATCTAAAGTCTAATTTTGTCAACCATTTTTTCAAACATTTTAACTGAATCTAGCGAGGTGGGCAGGGTTGTTCAACATGACGCGCTTGCCCTCCAACTTCTTATAGTCACTTTCGTGCCTCGAATAAGGCTTCTGCATTTGATGAGAAGTACCCTCGGAAAACGCAATACAAAAATACTAAATATCTTTGTACTTTTAACGAAGAAAATTACGCTTCAATTACATTTCTTGAACACTTCGACGCCATCTAGTAACTAAGACGTGCTTACTAGATTAATGTTTATATACTATTCGAAAACAAACATATGATTATACTTTGCGAAAGTTTCACAAGAGTGTGAAATTCGTATACTTTGATGTAATACCTTACCCTGGGTATAGGCGATAATATGCGATCCTGGTATAGGAAGGTGCCGCTCAGGAAAGTCAACAAAATAATATGTATGCAAGGGAATCCATGGAACGTGCTCCGTCCGGTGCGTCTAATGCGAGATCAAGTCGTCTGCTTCTTGCACAGGGGAGTTGCGGTGACGTCAGAATGACGCCGAGCTCTGATTGGCTCTGATTGAAGGATAGAGTGGGTAGACCTCAAAGCAAGCTGCCTTGAGGTCTACCCACTATATCCTTCAATCAGAACCAATCAGAGCTCGGCGTTCTGACGTCGCCACAACCTCTGCAAAAGAAGCACGAACTTGCGCTCGCATAAGATTCTTACCGGAAAAACAAAACGAACAAAAAAAACTGATTGCGACTGCTTTCGAGCGTACGCGCTAAATAACGATCAGCCCGTATGCCGCCGTTGGCCTAAACATGGACGGCAGGTACGCTACGAGCTACGATGCCCAATGCGGGGTTGCGACCCGATCACGTTACATACGCGTCCCGCCCGAGAGTCGCTGAGCCCATGCGGAAGGTCCGTGATTCTAACGTAGCATCGGATTGGCCTAGATGGCGTAACGTCGTCCGCGGTCCATCGAAAGGTGAACGGAGTATTGGAAGAGGCCGATGAAAACTATGTATTCGTGTTACGACCGCGTAAATGTCGATGTAAAGGCGACAGGACATATTTGATCACGCACATACCTGCGATTAGATGGCGTCTCCATTTTTGCCGCATCACACACGGCTAGTATGAACCATATTGGGACGCACTAACGTATCTATATTTTCCTCGTTTTCCCAGTAAAAAGCTATGCCCTAAAGCTTACTAAATTTGTAATTTTAGGAAAGGAAATAGTACGCTTAACCAGTGGCGTCACGAGGGTCAGCGGCACCCGGGGCGGCAGCCCGCCGCGACACCCCCCCCCCCCCCCCCTTCCCTTGTGACGCCACTGCGCTTAACGTCTATTTTTCTGTGTTCTTCTAATATCGGAACTATGCGCGTAGTATTTTTATAGTAGCTGAAACTTTAAAGGGGCACTGACACATCAAAATCATTTTTTTTTTTTTATTATCCCCCAACAATT
>JABSTQ010003382.1:0-21637 GCA_013358835.2 Ixodes persulcatus
CCTCCTCAAACTGTGTCAGGGTGGGATCCGGAACCCAAACTGGTGTTGCTGCAGAAAGTATGTGCGCCTCACTCGGGGTTCACATGGAACGTAATTACAACCCTGGCTGGCTTCCGAAGTGTTAGCTAAATATTAACCGCTCCGGCTTCGCAAGTGTTAGCTAAAGGGTATTTGACGGAGCATGTGGATATATATCTCCGTGTACTGTAAGGACCATACGCTGCATACAGAGTTTTATTGCATCTGAAAATGCTATATGCAGTTAACGGGAAAGATGGCATGCCTATGACCTATGACAAAGCTTGGCTTCTGATAAAGATCCTTGAAATTTGTGATTTAGGTGGAATATGGAAGAACGCTTTACCGTTGCTGACCGCATAGCCTCTCTCCTGCAGAGATAGTGTTGTCGGCGCTCGTAGTCTCCTTGGTCAGCAGTGGAGCAACGAGACAGGAGATGCTCAAACCTTGAAAATACACTAACACAACTGGCTACATGCACTATTGAACAGATGGGACTCAGGAAAGCATTTATACACACATGAACTGTTGATATACAGCACTAGAAAAAAAGTGCAAAAAAAAGGACCGATTCTTACACATCGTTACATGCACTGAAAAGGCTTGCACCTACACAAATACTATAAAGGACTATTTGCAATAGCTCGATACTTGACGAATTTCTCAAAGCGACCCGTTCCATCGGGCAGAAGCTTCTGGGACCAATTCACGAAAATTCAGTCGTTTGCGTTAGGTGTGACAAAAGTAGTGATCCCTGATTGTGATTATTCACCTGTACAAAGCATGCCAGACAGCTAGTGTAGCGAGTATACCTGCGGTGTTTAGTGCAAGGAGCCTTTAAACCCACCTGATAGTACCTATGGTAGTACACACAGGCAAAGACAGCGCTTGTTTTTGTCTCGCACGCGATCGCGAGAGCTGGGGGAAGCAAGGTACCTTCATGTAGTCAGCCAAGCGTTTAGACGTTAGTATTACAAGACTAAACCTTGTGAATTTGCCGTCTAGCGAAAGTACAGTACCTTAATTCACTGAGATGGTGCACGCTTCACGTTTATATTTATGCGGTGGTACATATGATGAAAAATATACTAAACATACCAAATAAAAGCTAGCATAACTTACTTGGTTCTTGACATACAGAAGGACTCGAAGAAGTCCCGGCCGTCGGGTCCTGGTACATCTGTCGCACAGTGGCGGCGTACTCGCCGAGCGTCTTTCTAGACCTCAACTGCGTGCGGATGGCCCTTCGCTTCTTCTTCTTCGTACTCCTCAAGTACTGCTCACATGCAGCCGCGAAAGCAGTCAGCCGAGTCATGTTGACGGTTCTTGCAGTGCTGACGTACCTTACCACACAAAGGTTCATTAATGCTCAGCAATTCCAGCTTCGTACGTGGGATCCACACGAGATGCCATCGCGAAAGCAAAGGAATGAAGACGGCGCGGCGCCGGCGCAACCAGCGCACCGATCCCACAGATTAATTTTCATTGGACACCAGCTCGGGACCAAAGCTGCATTTGATTGGTCGTCACTTCACCGCCAGAGTGCGCTCGTGCCTGCGTGCGCCCGTGCGCGTTCGCCCGCAGCTTCACCGTCCAAACCAAACCGCACGATTCTGACTCAGAAGGCGCGCCCGGAAACAGCAAAAACGACGCGAAATGCGTCACATCCGGAGGCGCACGACCTACACGCGCAAAAAGAAGCTTTGGTTTGGAGCGCGCTTTAGAACTTCAATTTTGACGGTGTTGGCAGTGTTGCTTTGAGAGCGCTATGATTTCAGGCTTCCACCATGCCCAGTACAAACACCATCGAACTTGTTGTTCACAAGGTAATGAAGTCACGAAAGGTAACCGAACGAGGGCGTCACCGAAACATCTCGCCGCTAATAGCTGGCGTAGGGACGAGCGCTTCCTCGACGCCTCAAGGTCGGCGTCAATGCGCGCATATTCGGCGATCCGACCGAGACAGATCTCGGCGCTCCGGCGTATTTCGGCGCGGTGCATCCGGAAGCGTACGGCGCGGTGCCGGCCAATCAGCTCGCGAGTTAACAGTCGGATGTTGCTCGAGGATTGGCTTGCCTAGCTTTGCGGCCTGCTGGCTGGCTTGATTGATTCAGCCGCCGAAATAAGCGCTCGCTTGTCGCGTTCGCCGGTTTATCGGCGAACTGCACGAAATCGCTGTCTCTCGAACGAGCGATGAGCGACTAAAAAAGAATAAAAGACCATCTATGTGGCAGGCGATATAAGAAAAAAAAAGATAACAGGAAGGGTTTTAAGCAGAGATTGCGGCCTTCGTCCTGCGGGCACTTGTTAGCGACCTGTCGATTGCAAGGTACATTTTTGAGTCAAAAGCGCTAGCGAATTAGGCTTTCGTAGCTGATTACCATTCAGTCATTTCTGTCCCCTTGCGGAAGGCAAGCATAGCAGCCAATTTACATTTTGCATCGTTTCATGAAAAGCGCGAGTCGGCAAACGCCGAGGAGACGCCGACGAAAAGCGCCACTCTTGAAAAAAGTGCTCGCCAAATGCCATGATTACGCTCCCTGAAACGCGCGTAAATTCGTCAAAAATACGCCCTACGTGGGTCGGCCTTTACACTTGCGATTCTGAGGGCGTATATCCGCCTCGGCGACGAGCGTATTTTAGCTCCGAGTGGAGTTTTTCGCTCGTCGCCGGCGGATTTTTCGGAAAGGTCCGAGAGCAAGCTTCGTCGCCCAGCGATGCGTTTTTCCTGACGCGAACCAATCAGCGTTTCCCGGAAGTTGCGTTACGCGGTGCGTTCTTCCGGTACCTCTTGTATGTTTGTGGCAATGGCGACGCTCGCGGCTCGATAAATATTCCGCTACCAGGACGAGGAAGGAGTCTTTTCGCGGCATGGGCGAATCACCACCGTCAACGGCACCGCTGCTTCTTTGGTGTGCGCTGCGTCTCCTGCTGCACAACAAGTAAGGTGCACAGGAAATTAATGCACGTGATCTTTGAAGTTCTTAGCGTGATCGCATAGCTAACATGATCGCCCGGGTCTATACGTTTCAATCCCCCGTTACCTCTGAGAAACATTTACGCAATGAAGTGGAAATGCACCGTAGTCCGGTCCAGCGCGTGAACGGCAGCGGCTCCGTTTCCTGTTGGACAACAAGGAAAAGCAACAAAGGCGAGGACGTGACTGGCTTTCAGGAGACGTTTTCCTCCTGCTGCGCCGAAGAGCACAGCGGAGGGAACTGACAAAGGCGGGTGCTTGGCTGGACGGTCAAGTGTCGAACTCGCGTCGCCTCAACCGTCACTTCTCCCTCGCATCGCGGAGGATATTAGCGTAAGCAGCGATGCTCTCAAAAAAAGCGCCGAGACTTTCTAACGAGCTTTCCTTCCAAACTCGCTCCGCCCGGGAAAGCCATTTCGCGTAACGTTGCCCAAATCCCGCCCCAGCATTCTCCACTCAAAACGGCACTCGAAAAGCGTCGTTGGACGTGCTCTCACATTCAGTTGAAACATGAAGCAGAAATTAGTGCTGTCTGTGAATACCTTGCCACACTAAAAAGAACGGCGAAGATATCACAACACCTTGGAACCTGAACCAGACGGGGTCTCCGCCTGCAAAGTGGGCGTAAACGAGGTGTTTCGGCGCGGAAACAGGTCAAATCTGTGGTAACAAATCATCCGCAGCCCACTATCAACTGCAGCAACGAGTGGTGGGTCGAAATTGTTAAGCGCCGTACACACATTTGCGTTTTACAGCGGTCGAGAGCGTTGCGACGCGCTTGCGTTCTCTTGCGGAACCGGTTGCCTAGCAACGGAGCGACGCTCGCCGTTCCGCAACGTGCCGCTAGAAAGTTGGGCCTGGTCGAACTTTCGGCGCGGCAGCGCTTGCGGTGCATAGCGGCAAGCCAATCAGAAGCCGAGGAAAAAAAGGAATTTGCGCGCATGCGCGCGCTCTCATATGCAGTTCCGGTCGAGATTATATCCGGTGGATCGTTTTCCACGCGGGAAACAACGGAGTAGGCGGCGTTTTCACATCTTGTTATTAGCATGTCGATGGCAGAAGCGGAGCCGCAGTTAGGCGAGCAGGAAGAATTAATTCGGCTGATCGAAATGCACCCCTGGCTGTACGACACAAGCAGGAGCGATTACCGCTTGAAAGACAAGAAGGACAACGCGTGGGAGTCCATCGCACACAAAATGGGTAAGCCTCCTTGTTTTGTTTTCCATTCTTCGTAATGTCGAGATTAAATTACGTAACCAGGCAGCGTGCCTGCAAGAAAAGTTATTGAGGCCTTCATTTCTGCGGCCTGGCCTGCCAGTTGCGATATCATACCGAGCCTCACGAGTTTCTATTTTTAGGGTTGAAAGGTGAGGAAGGGGTCGAAGAATGCAAGAAGAGATGGAAACAGATCCGGGATCGGTACGTTAAAGAAAGAAGGAAAGTTAAAGGCAAGAGTGGAGCTGGCCGGGATGACGTGGAGCAGCCCACATGGGTACTCTTCAAGTACTTGCTATTTTTAGAAGGTCAGATCCGCCATCGAAGGTAGGTTAAAAAACAATCAGCTATGGGTATGTGTATGCATTGTAATGGTTTATTTCACAGGTCCATGACTATCACGAGAACATCAAATGGAGCCCAGGCTCACGAGCCAAGACAGGGGGACACAGGACCTGCACCTCAAGGCAGGTTGATTACAGGCATTGCTTCTTCCCAGATGGGCTCTGAGGAGTTGAAAGCTCCATTACAGATATGCCACGTATGGTGAAACTAGCCAAAAGTGCAGTGCTTTCATTCTCATTCTTCCGCTTTCTCAATAAACAGAGCTCCTGATGGGGATGTACCAGCCCCAAGCAGCTGGGATCCATGCTGAAGACGAGGAGCCCGAGACGACTTTAGGAGAAATAGATGTATTGTTATCAAAGTTACACATTTTATTTAATAATTGCCTTTAATAAGCATTACCGCATACACCCTTTCATCTGGTTCCTCTGTAATTAGCCATCTTATTTTTTTCATCAAAGTGGTTGGGTATTTTGATAAAAAGTGGGGTGGTTGAGGGGGGGCAGTGTCTAAGACGACGAGCCTCCCCTCCACCCCCCATTGATAGGTCAGGCTTATTCTTTTTCTGCAATTTCTGCACAAGTGCCAGTTTGCTGTCCTGTTCGTGGCTTTTGTTTCCGTGTTCTATGCAAACGTATTCCCCAACAGGACTCCGACAACGACATCCAGCTGTCTGCAACAAGTGCAGCGCTGCAGAGCTTGGTGCAGACGCACCAGCTGCCGACACTGCAGCAGCTGACACCGCCACCCCTTCAACGCTCAGCAGCAGCCAATGAAGACCCTGTGCTGGAACGGGGGACACCGCCAGCAACCCTTCACCACAGACCCTCTGGCTCTGGGGAAGGACGGCCACCTGCAGCCAAACGGCGTGCCTCGCTGGCCAGTCAACAAAGTCGGGCACAGGAGGAGTCGGGGATACGGAGACTCCTGGAGGAATCCACCCGCCAAATGGCAAACGTGTGTACAAAGCCGCACTTAGATGTGACTAATCCCTCTCTAGCATTTGGAATGCACATCGCACATGAAGTCGACACAGTACCTCCACACCTTCAATCAGCCGCAAAGTTTGTTGTGTCAAAAGCACTTTATGAGTTCCAAGAGCAAGTTAAGAAAGATCAGATGAATACAAGCTAACAAAAAATATTGAGCCTCACTATTTCATACTTTTTGTAACTCGTTATGACTAGGGTTCCATATTTTCTATACTTATTTTTCTTCAAATTTGGGGGGTTATTTATCGGTCTTTATTTCTTTTTACCTTTGAATCGGTGTCTAATTTCAATGGCGGAGAGAAATCTGTCTTTATCGGGGCTTATTTTGTCAAAAAGGCTCAATATCTACTTCAATGACAGTTTGTACAAATTGGCTTCCAGGTTACCAAGAATATATAATGGCAAGATAAAGCTTTTCCCCCCTGAAAGAGGGATGTTTCCTAAGCAAGGACAGTTCCAATTCGGGGTTTTTCTTTTTTTACCGGTTACGAGAAAACCACTTCAGGGGTTATTTATCGGGGGTTTATTGATATTTTCGGAAAACGTGTAGTTATGACAGAACAAATAGCATTGTTGCATCATGTGATGAGTCACTGGATACATCAATGTTATGTTTTCTGCTTACAAAATAATGAGGATAAATAATTATTTAGTTAACAAAGAGAGTCAGTTGTCCCGAGAAGCGGCATCATGCATGTGCCCAACGTTTGGTGAAATCGGTCTATTGAATGACCTTCATACCTGCATGGTGCCATCTATCACCACTGTGTCGTGCACATTTAAGTTTCCTGGCTAGAAATCGAACTGTGTTTGATAGATTTTTTTTAATGTACAACATGTAACTGTGACCACATTTGGCAAAGGCCGTGCTGCTTAAACATAAAATTGCTCCATACATGAAGGTTTCACAGACCTCATGTCACACTAGTAATGGTATGGTTCATAATGCAATCGCCTCTGAAACACTTTTATTCACTATAATTTCGGAGCACAGCTATTCACAGGTTGAATAAGTAAACTACATACCATGGCACACTATGGTTTCATGATTAAAACGAGCACAATGAAATACAACAATAAATAATGCTTGGAAAACCTTGTATTTTTGTCCCTTTCTGAAATAAACAGTTATCGTTACCAATAATACACAAGCAATGAAGCAACCTTTTTTTGACAAAACCCCAAAACAGTTGAACAGATGCCAGAACCTGTGACATCAGACATGAGGTTACTAAAAGTAATTTTGGATGCTTCAACCATTGCACAATGCTTAAAGGAGCCATGCAACGATTCCCAGACTTTCGTTAAATAACGACACTTCCAATGTAAAGTACTGAAAAATGACTGCCTACGTGTCCTAGAGTTTACATTAAAAAAAAAAAAAATGAGTTATAGTGGAATTTCTGGCACCCCTCAACTCACTCGCCGTCTTCAGGGTAACCTGCTCAGTTACTTCGCGTGGATTCCCGAGTGCTCTCTCCAAAGACGCTTACTTTCCCTCTCTGCCGACATTGGCAGGCGCTGTGCTGCAGCGCTTACTGCCGAGCGACGTCACATAATCTTCTCGCCGTAGTTCCTTCCGCTGCCACTCGCGGCTGCAGATGGGGGCTAAAAGCTCGACTTTTGCTTTGCGATTACGCAGCGGAATCGCGACATTTCGAATGAAGATGTTTTCTCTATTCTCCGGGCCATGATAAACAATGTAAAAATGACAAGATGCAAATTCTTTTAATCTTGCAATCGTTGCACAGTCCCTTTAAATTTGTGGCAGCGGAGCCTGTGAGGACACTGCTTAACAGCACAAACAAAAGCTGCAATTGTTTGCAACCCTACCTGTCGGAAGGTTCTGCCGGTGCTGCCCCCCTGAAGATAACTTTGTATTGCCAAGGAACTTCCCCATGGCGACTGCAAAAGTACCTAGTAAGCTTGTCCCTGATCTGCTTTGCACTGGCTGCGTGCATGTTGGAGCCAATGCGGCTAACGTCCGACAGAGCGCTGCCATCTGCAGCGTCGGCACGCCAGCGGCCGGTGACTACCTCGCCCACCTCGGTCTCCCTGTCTACATAGTTGGCAGGGCAATAACGGCGCTCTGGGTTCTCAGTCTCATCGCACACCCTCAGATAGTTGTGGACACTGACGCATGCCCAAACAATCGCTTCAAGCGTCTCGGGGGACGCTTGAATCGGTTGTTTGAAGATGCGCCAGCGTGCCACAAGGATGCCGAAAGAGTTTTCTATAACTCTCCTTGCTCTCGACAGCCTGTAGTTGAATGACTTCTTCAGCACATCCAGCTTTTTCCGAGGAAATGGGCGCATCAAGTTGTTGAGCAACGGAAACGCTTCATCGCCCACAAACACAAATGGCATCCTTGCTCTTGTTTCCGGCAAGTGTGCCGGTGGTGGAAGCCCCACTGTCTCAGACAGGATGGCTTCCCCCATCTCTGAGTGGCGGAACACGCCGCCATCACTGTAGCGTCCGGGCTGCCCGACGTCCACCAGGATAAATTTGTAGTTAGCGTCGCAGGTTGCAAGCAACACAATGCTGTGGTAGCCTTTATAGTTGAAGGTGTCCGAGCCTGCACCAGGTGGAGCCTGGATAGCTACATGCTTCCCGTCCAAGGCCCCGACACAATTCGGGAAATCCCACTGCCTCCAGAAGTCAGTTGCGATGCGCTCCCACTGGGCAACATTGGGGGCCTAGAAAATAGGTAGATCACATAAAAGCAAATCATTATCAGTAACTAACAATAAACAGGTTGTGACGGCTTAAATCTCTATAACCAGTTCTCACACTTTTAAGTGAAATATAGAAATAGCTTCATGGGCTTGTCACCCTAAACTGGCTGTATATTAAAATTGTGTTGGAATGTGTTTTGCTTTCCATAGGAGTACAGGCGTCGCGGTGCAATTGAAAGGACAAAAGCGACCCATTTCTTTCATTTTCGCCTTCGCAAAGCTTGATGACGTGGTAGCTGGGATCGCAGTCAGGAAAGTCCCCTTGGTGACGTTACTCGAATGAGGGTCATCGATTGAACCCAAGTACTATGTCGGCACTCGACTTGGCCCTGTGACAATCAACACCTCTGCAAACATTCGGGTAATAGCTCAGTGCCCAATCGCTACGATGAACATTGGCGGCTTATAATCGGCGCCAGATCACGTGGCCAGCTGTTTGGTCTGCGAGTGAATAAAAGCTGCTCGGTTTTTTTTCTATTTTTTTTTTTTGCGAGGAAAACTAATGTTTGTTTCATAGGTTATTAGCGTTAAGGATTCATTCTCAGTTGCATTTAGCGAAAGTAGAAAAATAATTCACCGTCCCTTTGACACATAAAAAATAAAATCCTATACTCTGTTTCAGAAGTTCCGTTCAGCAAAGCGGAGGCTAGGGGATGTAGGTAGGCAACCTTTTGCGCAGTAAGAAAGACTGCCAGAAGCAGACGACGAGAGAGAGAGAGAGAGAGAGCGCGGAGGAACACCTTTTAGGAGGTGCTTGGCTTCCTTATTGGTTGAGATCTGTAGCTTCCACATTGCTGCACGGAACTTCTGAAACGGAGTATAGATAAATATTACTCTAGGATCCACTAGACAATATTCATTCTGTAATGAATTTGTTTCGTAAACAATGTGTTCATTTCGATGGTAAATTCGATATGGTCGTAGGACCCTCGGCATTGAGGAGGCTGGCCATGTTTGAAAAGCCAATGACATAGCTTTCCCTCCCACATTTGCAGGGCAGTCAGGGAGTCTTGAGGGTAATCATTCCTCAGCATTTCCATTCACACAAAGTCCCCTGGCTATTCCGGCTTGTATCGGGCCTATTCTAGCTCGCCAGGGGCGCTTCTGTTTCCCTCACTACGGTTAATGCACGTGCTAAACACATGGTTATGTTTTCATTTTAAAAGTGCATAGAAGCTTGACAGTGCACGTGCTTGCACGAGTATAAGTTGAAGTATCCTCACTATTCGCGGTGATTGCTTAACTTCTCGTCGCGAATAGCAGCCAGACACAACCATAAGACGCTTGTCGCCAGTTCCGAAGCAGACTGCCACGACCTCTTCAGTGGCAGGACATCACTTGCTCATATCGATCTGAATGTGCGGGAGCGACTTCCAGGTAGACGTCTACTTGGGACTCGATCAACAGTCCTCTCTTCCTGGACTTGTGTCGTATAGAGAATGTAAAGAACTTGTCATACCACCTCACATCAAAGCAGTTCCCTCTGGTTTCCTGTAACAGGAGCATGTTGCAAAGCCGCCCGCAATGCCAGATGGGGACAATAACAGAAATATTAGAATTTCTATACTTAATAGATCTGAAGGTCTCAAAATTGTCTAATATCTCGAAAAATAAGTTTGAGAGTTTGGAAATCGTCTGATTTCGCTTTGTAGCAAGTTAGAAAATGTGAACATTTCAGAACCATTCAAGCACCTTGGTTTGAAAGAAGTTTGCGGCATAGCTAGTTGTGGCAGTTATTGTTTTCAAGCTGAAACCCTGAAACAGTATGAAAACACAGAAATGTTGTTCTTGGCCACAATGAGCAAAGACGTAGAAGTAGCATGTTCGCCCAAGTGTAGACTGCTTGTTGTACTGCAATGATGGCGAAAATTTGGAACACACAGTGATGAGAATGGTGCGAAGACTGCATCCGCTTCACGATGCCGAACCTCAAGATCTTGTCGCCTCCGCCGTGTAATGGCCTCTGTATTGAGCCGCCGCCCCTCAGGGTCCTCTCGGCGTCTTTTTGCGACATGGACGGCTGCACGTTTCTGGTCGGTCTGCACGCAACGCCGTTAACGAGCCGCAGTAGCGGGTCGCGCCTTCACCACTCGCACAGTGGGATGGAGAGTGCACTTCACGTGGATGCGCCATTGGAAGGGGTCTGTTACACTGCCTCAACGATGTTTCAAGATCCACGTGAATCTGGTACTGAGTGCATTATCTGTACCCGTCGTGGCACCCTGGTTTGTTTATGTTGAAAGAGAGCATGCATGTATGTACACTGACGAATAAAAAGAGAAAGAAAGCTCAAGTCGGTCAAGCTGTTGATGCAAGGAAGAATTGCAAGGAGAAAGCAGAGCGGGCAGTGGAGAGGAGAGGTCTATTGCCTTTCTCCAGAGTCCCGTGTGCTTTCTACTTCACGGCAGTCAGCCTATCTCGAAGCCACTATTCTGCCACTCTTTTGCGCTTGCACAGTTGACAGCGGTTACGTACAAAGCAATCGACAAAATCCCCACAAAATGTCGCCCATACTGCGCATGCAGTAAAATATTTTGTCTCGCATGAAGGATTTCTTCTTACCATAAATAAGTAAAAATGAGCTACTTACGGGACGGTACAGAGGGTCCAAGACCTTATGCAAGGCCTGACAGGTCTCTCGGATGATGCTACTAGCTGTGGATCGTCCCAAGCGGTAGCACATGGAGGTGATCAGTTGGGATGACCCATGCGCAAGGTACCTGAAAAAGTGCACCGCGACATTGCGCTTTTGTCGATGCTTGACTGGCCGGGGTATGGGGGAACGTTGCTGCTCGATTGGCAGCGTACGGGGCGACGTCGAGATTCCTCAAGGCACATCCTGCCCCAGGGTTCATCGCAATCCTGCTTTCCATGCTCGACAAACCGGGATTCAAATTGCCAGGCAACCAACACAAGCGATGGGGTCAATGGCGTTCCGAAACCGTTACTCGTTTTACGAAGGCACGGCTCGTTTAACAAGGCGGCGGCGATTGGCCGCTGTTTTTCGTTTTTTCTCGGGTTCAGTGATTATTATGGGGCAACTGGTTCTGATATTTAGATAGCCCGAGAAAAACTACGCTAGAATACATCATTAACTCATTTTTTTCTAAAAGCATTACAGCTTCCCTTTAATGCTCATACCATCCATTACAGTAATTCAGTTACCACAGCAGATTACTTTTGACTCACCTGATTGTCAGAGCCAGCCTTTCTTCTGGAGAAATTGGCTTCCTCCAGAAGGTTGTCTTCTTCTGAAGATGTGGGCCAACCAGTGAGAGAAGATGGTCAAATCTGCAGGCCAACCAGTTTTAGTGTTCAGACCCATATATGCTTGGAGGTGCAAGTAAACCAGCAACTGCTATGAGTGACTCAATGAGACTGCCTTATTCATGTAAAACAGTATAGCATACATTAACTGGGATGTCCATAAAGATACATTATTTACCTATATTTGAAACTTGTCATTTTGCATTAAGCTTGGTATGTATTGATGCATACCGTGAACACTACACAGAAATACAGTGATACCTTCAGGTGACCTTACATGCCTTGCACATGACATCATTCTGGACGCCACGGCTAAGTACCAATCATCCCCATTGGTGCAGATAAAGTTACGCAGTCACGCCCCTCTGCGAGCATTTCATGTGTTTGGCTGTCGCGCTCCAAGGATGGCTTTCAGGAGTACCACGTTAAGTGAATGTAAGGCATCTATACGGCGAGCAAGTCGTCTGCTAGCCCGTGAAGGGTCCCCCCCGTGACATCACGGCGGCGTGCTGTGATTGTAGGATTGGAGGCGCGGCGTCGGAGACTCCTCCAAACACAGCATGCCGCCGTGATGTTGCGGGGGCCCCTTGCACAGGCTAGACGACGACTTTCTCGCCGTATAGTCAGTGAGAGGCCTAGAATGGAGTTCGAGCTGGGGAGGAGTAAGGAGACGAAAGTTTGGAGTAGAGAGAAAGTTTCTCCTATTCATTCCAAGATTTTGTCTGCTTTTGTCTCTCCAGCTCGTACCGTTCTTGACCGGTCACTGACTATAGGCATAGATCACACAGAGTAGAGACTGGTGCAAAAGATGTACGTAAGTCACTCAAATAAGCCTTGTGATGAAGCGAAAATGTGTTAAGATGGTCATCAAGCTGGCTGGTGAAATTTGCCGATGACGTAAAGTTCTGAGAAAAATAAGAAACAGTGCTAGTGCAGTGTTCGTGTTGTGTTGCAGGCTGCACACTGAAGGTCACATGTGTACTGCCTCCAAACTTAATGCCAACACATGATCATTAAAGGGCAACTCCAGTCCATAGTTTCCATTTTGGTATTGTGACTGTTCTTAGTGCAGTCAGCGTCCTTCTTTTAGATGCTGTAACTTTGGTCTCGCTATTGTGAGTAGTTTCAAAGTTATCGTGCCTCAGCATTCTGTTTTGGGCGTGGTCAGCAAAACCGAGACTACTAGCTCGGGAGCAATGGCAAGAGTGGAAATCAGCCGGGATGTGACTACGATGACATCACATGCGTGCCTCGCCACGTGCGAATGCTCAATCGCGCTAGCAGCTTCTAGATAGGGGGACGACCATGATGTCAGAGTCGATTGTTGCTTTATCAATCGGTAAGCCGCTGGCATTTTGCTAAGGAGCGGCTGGTCTCAGCGGGTCACATTTTTAATATCGTTATTAGTTGAGAATGCGGCGTCCCCTTGACGTAGTATTTTGGCTGCGGTCATATTTTGTGTCACTAAAGCGATACCAGTAATTTATTTACTTTCGAATTTGGACTGGAGTTGCCATTTAAAACAGGCGAGCCTGCAATTATTTAGTGGCTGAACCACCCTGCTACCTCTTCTGTTCTCTTAGTGTAAGGATAGATAATAGGTATTTCAAAATAAGGTGCTTAATGTGTACGCGCCTGTCCCAGAGCCGCGACATCCACTGTATACTCATCTCACAAGTTGTGTACAGCAAAGGCAGGGGCTCGAGAGCGCAGCTTGGCAGAATGCTTCGTTTTCGCGAGTGCTCGCGCAAGAAAGATACATCTGCAAGCCACGCTCTCGAGCCCCTGCCTTTTTCTTTGCTGCACACAACTTGTGAGATGGATCTTTTATCTCACAGGCTCTCCTCATTGCTAGCAAGGAACGGGAGGGAGGGTGGCACGGCAGAATGCGTTGTTTGCACGAACACTCGAAGGAAAGGCGTTTCGAAAGCTGCGCACTACAGCTGGAATGGAAGCCCCAAGTTAGTGCCGTGGCACCGTTAAATTCGTGGGACGTTAAATTCATGGATACGTACCTCTGTCTGGTCATTCGGAAGTACCGGTAGAAATCTTGGCCGTCGTCTAGTCGCATATCACGCACGAGGTGGTGGTATTCGCCAAAAGTCTCTCGGGATCGAAGCAAGAAGCGAACCCACTCGCGGGAGGGATGGCGCCGTCGCAGGTACAGCAGCATCAAGGCGGTGGACCGCGCAATTAGGGGCCAATTCACATCGCTCCCCGCCCGCGCTATGTAACTGCGAACGCACTCGACGAATAAATTCTGCAAACTATCACTTTCCGCCGTTGAAGGCGAGCTTGTTGACGGTGCAGAAGACGAAATGTGAGCGACGCAGCCGACGCTACTGCTGGACGTCGCCATGTTCGTTGTTGTCATGGTTGCTAGACTGAACCTATTGCGATTGGTGAAACGCAAGAGCAGATTGCGGGTTGCCATTGGTTGGCGCTTGCGGTCGACGCAAGTGTGTGTACACGCATCGCGCAAGCGCTTTCCGCACTGCTCCGCGACGCTATTGCCGCTACTGAACGCATCGCATCGCAACGCAAATGTGTGAACGGCGCTTTACGATCCGCGACGAGGTTCCTCTTACCCAAGCGGAACGTCGGGAGCCGGATTCGGGATCCCGATCGACACGAGGCGACGCGACCGTGTAGTGTGATCTAAAGCACTGGATACTAGACTATATTTAGGGTATGGATTTTTCAGTTTAAACCGATAAAACCGATAAAAGTACGCCGAATCCCATTTCGGAAATTCGGTTGTAACCGCAAAAGGTCAGTTTTTAGGTTCGGCATTTTCATTTTAAACCAATTAAAGTACGTCGAATCCCTTTTCTAAAATTCAATTTTAACCGGAAAAGGTCACTTTAACCTTCCAGTCGTACCGCAGAGCAGTGGCGAAAAACTGGAACGACAGTGTCCCAATGTATGGGATACACGGGTGCCATCGCAACGTTTTGGTTTAATGCATGCGCATAATTGATCGGAACGTGAAGTCCGAAATGCTCCATGACTTCGCCGAGTACGAGCGTGTTTTCAAACTCGTTGTAAGGAAGACTGACTTGATGAAGGCTCTCCATGTTGTGTTGTGCTTCGAAACGGCGCACCGTGTCTCTTTTGGCGGTCACAATTGGTTGGTTGGCCGATTTTGGCTCAGGCAGCGTTTCATCTCCCCAGCCTGCCAGTGTCCAGTGTTAGCGTGTGTTTACTATAACAAGATCACGTTATCCTGATGTTCTTGTATGCTGCCAGTTGGAGAAACGTATCGTCCGGTTTTCGTCATCTATGTTATTCTCCTCAAACACCGTAACTTAACCAGCACGCTCCATTTCCACAACAGAAGGTGAAGTTTCATGATTTTGGGCATAGGCTTCATATGTGACTTGTCATGTACTTCTGTGTTCTTTTTTCTTTCTTGTTTCTTTTACAGTAGCACACATTTGCCAAATAAAGTGTCTATTCCTTTTTTCAATGTAGCTGTGCCGTTATTCTTTGAGTGATCGCAAATATCAGAGCTACAAGGATCATCTGATCCGGTGTTCATTGGTGTTCATTTTATATTCACCGAAAAAAGCCGATAAACTTTTGTGGGCATAATGATACACCGAAAAAAGAGAAAATTGAGTTTTAAAACAAACACCGAAAAAAGTACGCCGAATTTTGAAAAAATAGAAACCGAAAACGCGGAACCCTAACTCCGACGTCCCGAGGAGCGCAGCAGCTAAACGGTACATGGCGTACGGGAGCGCGCCACATCGAGGCCGCGTTCCAAATCTATACTCGAATGGATCCGAGTTACCCTGGCGGATTATGCCACGTGACAACAAAAATAGAGGAACGCTGGACGCGGGTAGGTTTTCGAACGCTAGGGTACCTAACATTTACCCTAGAGTTAGATCGAGTAAATTTTGGAACACGGCCCGAAACTATCGACGAGCCCCACGAGCTCCTTCCGACCGCACGGCTATGACGAACCCGGCTTCTCTTGGATACGGGTGGCAGAAGCCGAAATTATTTCGAAGATAAATGAATTAGGTCCGTGTGGAGCGGCAGAGTCTAAAGCAAAAGAGACGGCGACGTTATGAAGTTTCTACGAACGTATTAATATTCCTGAAAGGTTTTAAGGCTCGCTTCGTGCACATATGTTGAAAGTTACCTAGGCAGATCTATTTATTGACCATGCATGCTGTTCCGTTTTAAATTAAAAACAACATTCTTGAACCCGCTCGTCGACGCAGGAAACCCTCAAATTCGTCAAAGATTCCGCGGTTCCGTCTCGCAGCTCGAGAAAGCTACACCGATACCGACACAACGTCATTCGATAGCATGTCAATTCGTTTTAAGGCGGTATACATGAACAAACCTTTTCCGCAACACTTAACTGATATGTTTCGGCTTTTCAATCAAAGTATCTTGATTCGCTGGGCTAAGCAGGCATCGTTCCGACTGTCTTCCCATCTCAAGAAAGTTTCTGTCGATGTTCTCTCGGCACGCTATCGCTCGATGATGAATTCATTTCCAGGCAAGATTCATGAACAAAGCTTTCCCGCAACGCTAACTGATGCTTCGGCTTTCCAATCAGAGTATCTCTGGTTCAGAAAACTGCAACGAGCGCGTTATCTACGACTGCGCGACCGTTTGGGAACGACGCCCTTGGGCGCCTTCGCGTTTGCGCGGCGGCGCGATGTTGCGGAGCGCTGCTGGGGCGACTGCTGCTTCTCAATCTAGCTCTATCTCTCTTATCTTTCATTCCCTTCCCCTACCCCTGACAGAGGTGACATACTCGGCCACAGGCCCAGCAACACTTACTTTGATTTCCTGCCTTCAATACTCTACTAACTGCGACGGGAGCGACCGGAACGACCGCTCTGCGCCGCGTGTACACACACCGGCAACCACTGCAACAAGCCCAGCGGGACGTCAGCACGGCGCCCGCTTCTACCCCGCCGCAACTGTTGCAGCGGGGCCCCTAAAAAGAAGGGGACGCGCTACCACTCAATGGCGTAACAGAAAATAGGCAAATTTCTATAGCCTCACGCTTTTTTTTTTTTCCGGATAGGTTTGCAGAATAGTGTGGCTGAAAAAAGAAAAAAAAGAAAAAATGCAGTACGCCGTCTTGGACGATCACGACTTTAATACACGACTTTTCCAATAGTACAAATCTCGCCACAGGCCTTTTCTACGAGTACAAAAGACTATGTACTCTTAGCAGCAATATAGCAACGTAAAAATATGATTTCGTGATCACATCGACGTTGCGAGCATTCAGGATTGCTAACACTAATCATTTTTCTCGGGTGATGAAAACGCCTGAAAAATCGCATACTTCATACAGTACGCACCAGTAATACATTGAACTTGAGCACACGCGTGGAATGCGCAAAATGAGAAATCCGGGCGATGTTATAGGAAACAAATGCTAATGGCGAGTTCGTTTCGTACGCACTGGCACCGTTCGAGTTCCCTCCCAGAATGCATCGCATTCGCGGAGTGTCGTACGGACAACTTGCCTCCAACGAACTTGCCAAATGCACCGAGTGCAGAATAGATACAGAAGACTGATGCTGCCGCCATCTATGTTGTAGGGAGAGTACCGATCTCAAACCGAAACAAGCGCCTTTCTGTTCGACGTGATGGGAGGGAATGAGAGAGTGCAGTCGCTGCACCCTGTTGTTTTTATTTGCGATGACTTCAAGCAACTCGGCTGTCGTAGAGATATTTACAGACGGCGTAAATGTCCGCAAACAGCTGACCAGAAAGCAGCTGGGGTTTACACTGGAGAAAACGGATGATGCTACCCGAGCAGAAGCTTGATCCGTTTGAGCAAGGTATTATGCGTGAACCACTGAAAGGCTTAAAACTAGTCTGTTGGAATATCCAGCAAAACATTTGGTGGAACTTTCGATTTCGATCATAGCTACAGACGGACACAAATGCTAATGGTGAATTCCACGGGTAGATCCGGAGCGCTTACCAAAATTTTGCGAGGGAGGCGAAATTTCGCTCCGTGGGACCCGCTTCGAGTCGACGAACGGAAGATGGACTCGCATTCTTGGAGCGACCAACCGATCCCCGCGAGAGACGGTCGGCCGTTAGAAATGTCCGCTGCTCGAACTTGACAAGCCGACCAACGCCTCAGCCGATTGATCCTTCCGACGACCAGTGACAACTGTCACTACTTAGCTGCAGAAATAACGCGTGACACGGGCTGGGCAAAAATATCCGTACCACGGAGCCCATGTCAGAAATAACGTGAAAGACGACCGCGTTCGCAACCGTCACCTTTCGGCCGTCTCGAAACGACGGAGCACGGCCAGCGATCGATTGCCATCGCTGGAGTTCAGATTCCTGGTGCGACTTTAATAAACACAAAAAGGTAACAAACCATCACTTGCACAGTTGTTGCCTAGTCTGTTTTTGCTTTATTCCACGAGAAAACGCCGGCGGCGTGAAGTGTGAAAAAGTAAACAATCAGTGGCGGAAAAATGAACAGGCCTAATCTTGTGTCTGCCTCCTTCGGTCTTTCTTTCGTTCTTTTTCTCGTTTTTCCTCTCACGATAACAGATGTCGGCGCTTGCGATTTACCACGCTCCTGTATATACCGGCTTTGCATTCCTTATCTACGCGAGGTAGAAGCGTTCGAGCCGTCAGAATCCCGCGTAAACAACCGACGCATCCGAACACATCCAACTTGACGCCCGGACACGGCCAATACGGCCGCCTCACCACCTTCGCCGCGCATGCGCACAGCCAAATTAAAGGAAATTGCGCCAAGGTCTGTCGGATTTCACGGAGCGGTTGTGGCACGATTTGGGGCGCTCCACGGGGCGGGCGCTGCCAGAGATATATGAGCGGAAAATGACCAACTCGAGCCAGATCTGCGAGCTGAATATGCGCGCTCCAAATGGAGGGTTTTTGGAGCGCTCGAGATCTGCGAGTGGGTAAGAAAGCACCACTGCAGTCGAAGTAAACACGACCTTACAAAAATAGGTATGCACGTCCTCTGTCCATACTTTTCTTGTTCGATTCCCCCTTTGTCCATCCTATGGATTCCTGTAGACAGTCCTTGGACCATTTATGAACCGCTGGTTTGCCACAGAATGGCCACAAGAAAGCTATAGGGATCTCTGCGAAACAAAACGTTTTTTCATTCCTTCCTATTTCCATGCTATGTATGGTTATGGTGAGTCTATGGACATGCTATTGCCTATCTGTGGTGTGAGCTATAGATGGGTAGATTAATAAAGTGATGCCGGGTGTAGGGAGGTGTCCGAGTTAAAGAGTTGTTAATTAAGCGCCGAGCATCAATATGTTACATTGATGTCTGAAGGCATGTCCAACCTCAGGGCATATTCAATGTGGAGATGGAAGTGTTCAGTATGTACCGGAAGAATTCCCTTACTTTCTCAGTGGGAGGTAGGTGTATGTGGGTCCCTGCGGACCCCGTAGAGACTCCGTGCAGACCCTGCATGGCTTCCCTGCGGACCCCGTATGCACTCCCTGTAGACCTGGTATGGCTTCTTTGCAGACAGTTAAAGACCCTACACTCTTCAGAAAAGCTTTTACAAAGCATGTTTTTGCGTAAAAACAAACAGAAAAAAAGCTCTCTTTGTAGAAACGTTTATTTGAGATTAGTACAAAATAACAGGAGCGTGATTTTCACAAACGTTTAGATTATAGGTTTTTTGGCACAATTAATATTGTTTTTATACAGCCATGTCTCACCGGTGACTTCAGGCAGCGCGTCCCGACCTGGCTGCGTCCTAACTTCGGTGGTAATTCGCGGCGCGTCCACCTAGGCGACGGGGGGTTGGCATCCCTGAAACCCCTCTACCGTATATCTTTCGGCGCCAAAATGTCCGATTAAAGCCGAAATAGAGCAGTCACTCTGTCGAAGATCGATACTCCCAAACCAATACAGGTAGTCGTGCAGTTCTTCGAGTGGTCGCTGCGGGAGGAAGGGCGGCGTTGCGATCACAATTAGTTCGCTTCTCGAGTACGCATTGGTGCCACTTTTTCAGAGCAGGCTCTTTAAGATTTTCCCAACTGACTTGTTCTAGTAACGCTGGACTCTGTGGACCCCGTAGCTATACCCCCTGCAGACTGAGTGGCTTCTCCGGACCCCGTAGGGACTTCGTGCAGTCACTGCATGGCTTCTCTGGAGGCCCCATAAAGACCCTGTGCAGACCCTGTATTGCTTCCCTACAGACCCCCTAACTACTCTCTGTAGACTTCGTATGGGTTCTTTGCAGGCACCCTATAGACACCGTATAGATCATGTGTAGACACACTACAGGGTGCGTATAGACTCTATATGGTGTCTTACTATAGAGAGGGTATAGGATGATTTTACATCGTCAATAGAACAGGACGTCCATAGAACGTCCGTTGACCAACATTCTATAGGGCAGCCACAGGACGACTTCACGAAGGCAACACCAATCGTGGTCTGCCTATAGATGCCTTATGTTCTGCCGAGTGTCCATACTTATTTTTGTAAGGGCGGCGGCACGGGCGTTTCTGCTGTCTTGAGAGTGCCGCCACGGCATTGCCGCACGAGTAGATGGATCTTCCCTTCTAGAACGTGCTGGGTTATCATAGCAACACACGACCAAAATTCACCGTCAAGGGGCGCGTTAAGTTCGTGCTCCGGAGCGCGAGAGTTTGGTGCTCCTTTCACTAAACGGACGGGAGTGCCGCCGGAGACTGACACTCGAGGGCGAAAGGCGCAGCCGGACCGCTGCCCCCTTTTCAGTTGATTAGTGCTTAATCCAGCATGTAAATACGATTTGATTTGAAAGCCAAGGCAGCAATTAGCGTTCCGGAAAAGGTTTGTTCTTGCATATCGCCTGAAACGGAATTCATCTATCAAACGTAGCGTGTCGATAGCACAGCGAAAAAATTAGCCGACATGAGGAGACATTCGGAGCGCGCTGCCCATTTTATAATGCTTAGCCCAGCGAATAAAAGATTCTTCGATTGGAAAGCCGAACCACCATTAGCGTTGAGGAAAAGGTTTTTCATGCGTCTTCCTGAAAACGGATTGATCTATCAAACGAACGTGCCGATTGCTCAACGACAAAAAAAAAGTTGTGATGAAGGACAGTCAGACCGCTGCCTTTTTAAAGTGCTTACCCTAGCCGCAGCGAATAAACATACTTAGATTGGAAAGCGAAACATCAGCTAGAGTTGCTGGAAAGGTTTGTTCATGCATCTCGCCTGAAATAGCCTGCCGACAGAACAGCGACAGAAAACTTGTCGAAATGAGAAGACAGTCAGACCGCTGCCATTTTTAGAATGCTTAGCCCAGCGAATGAAGATACTTTGATCGGAAAGCCGAAGCATCAGTTAGCGTTGCGGAAAATGTTTGTTCATGCGTCTCGACTGAAAACGAATAGACGTGCTATCTATTGAACGACGGTGTGCCGGTATCGGCGTATATATCGACGGCTTCCGTTCCGTCCCACGCTGCAAGACGGAACCACGAGATATCTGACATAGTTCAGGGGTTCCTCCGACGACAAGCAAGTTCAAGGAATATTACAACGTTCGTAGAAACTTCATAACGTCGCCGTCTCTTTTACTTACTCTGCCGCACCACATAAGCCTATTAATATTCTATTCGAAATAATTTCGGCTTCTGCCACCCGTATCCACGAGATGCCGGGTTCGCCATAACCGTGCGGGTCGGAAGGAGCTCGTGTGGCTCGTCGATAGTTTCGGTGATGTCGCGCTCCCTGTATACTCCATGCGCCGTTTAGTTCCAGCGCTCGGAGTATGAAACTCGGAGCCTCGGAGTAGGGGTAAAGGAGCGCGGACTTAACGCGTTCAAGGATAGCGCTTTACGCGGAACAATGAGCTTCCACTACGCCGACCACGTCGACGATCACTACCGATGATATATGCTTGCAGATAGAAGGAACCGCGACCGCACCCACCGTCGTGCAACATGCGCGACCTAGCTCTCCTCGAGCTGTGATGGTCTGTGGTGCGGTCGCTCCCTTCGTTCCGAACATAGGGAAAAAGTTCAGCCCGGCTCAACTCCTTGCGTTGCGAACGAACACGAACGAAACGGCCGTTTGGCGCTTCAT
>JABSTQ010003383.1:0-42671 GCA_013358835.2 Ixodes persulcatus
GAGCTTTACGATAGTTGACTTACGATAGTTTCTCGATATTCGACCATGAACAATTTCACAATAGTCGACTATTGATAGTATATGCTATCGAGTTTATGATCGCAACTATTGATAGTATACTGTCGATAGTTTGCGATAGTCGTCTATCGATATGTATTTGCGATCGTCTATCGCGTCTATCGATAGTAATATCTATATATTTTACTACAGTCGGACAGCCTATCTTTAGTTAAATTTGGCTTCCACTATCGATAGTATCAATAGTACTATCGATAGTTTTGACCACTACTGCAAACCCTTAGTTGATATGAGCTTTTCTGTCGAGAGTGTGCATCGTATACCGTTGGAGCCATTTAGTGACACTGGGAACTGATTGCTTGAGCGTCGCCTGTCCTGGCTCCTGAATGATTGCCGGAATTCTAAAAGAAACAATACTGCTGGCCGTAGCTCCATTTTTGTCGCTGACTTTTTACGGCTGGAAACGATTAATTACGGCGCAAATGACCATCTTAAACCTCGAGTGAACGGACAAACTTCAGCACGAACATGGCCCCAAAGCACACACAAACAGCATAACAGCGACGACTGTCTCCAACATGCATTCCGACGGGTTCCGGCAGATTTCCGAACCGGAAGTAGCGTTGCATCGTGGTCTCGTGCAAAAACCGTATCGTGAGGTCTATTTCGTGCATAGTTTCTGTAGTGCACTCCTTCGGGTAAGATGTCCGCATCAAAAGCATATCCCCTAAAGCCAGCTGCCGCCACCAGGATTGGATACCTAGTATGTCGATTGTAAAATGGGCATGGTACTACAGAGCTATGCCCGTTGCTGCAACACCCCGCCTAATAATTCCACGCTGTTAAGAGACCCGAAGCAAACGAGTCTCGCGTGGCCTTGTAGGACGGGTGCAGTCGCAGTAACACTGATCACGCCACTCAAGTTTGCGCCATGACGACGGCTTTTTTATGTAAGGTGCCGTTTGCGGCAAAAGAGGCGGAGCCCGAAGGCTAGACCTCCCACCGCAGCGAGGGAACGGAGGGTTTCGTCAGACCGAAGAGCACAAAGGCATAACAAGCAGCAGGTCGTCCGTCATTACCAGGAGAATAGTCAGGTGCGTGCGCGTGAGAGCGAGGCCAAGAGACTTCGTTCTCACAGAGTGTGAGTTCTGACATAACAGATGCATCAGTAGGGTGACCGGAGTCCCGTTTTGGCCGGGACAGTCCCATTTTAGAGGATCGTTTCTGCCGTCCCATCTCTTTGATCTAACAAAGCCTTATGTCCCGTTTTCATGGGAACACGCATAGTAGTTGCGAAATCGATGCTAAGCACATGGAAGAAAATGGAACAAACGTTCACTCGTTACAGACGTAATGTCGTAAAAATAAACATACCATGAAACATAGTGTAGTTGCATCTGCTAATACATATTCATTTGCATGCAGGAGATTCCTCTACTTTACTGAATGTGACGTGCTTCGGTTGGCTACATTTCTTCTTCATTGTTAAAAAACTGGGAAGAAAAGCACTTATGGTCTCAAGGAAGAGCTTTGGAAAAATGTGCAGTTTTACGTTTATGCGACACGGGGCTTTTTCTTCTGCCTCCCCCCCCCATCCTTCTATGTCCCTTTTTACTCCGAGGATTCATTAGTGTCCGATGAGGCATCGTAGCTACCGCCGTAGTCATACTGTGGAATTCACACAGGACTGCTCTGTTTGTCGTACTACTTTAAGCACTAAGCTTTCTTATGCGGCTATGAAGAGATTGCGAACAGCTTTGATGAAGCCAGTCGTCGAAATAGGGGCATGTTTGTCAAATGGCCCAGCCTCCAGCATGCCCTCTATGCCTCCGTTATGGTTTGGCTGCGCCTATTGCTAGAGGTGCATGAGGCGTTGAGGCATTGCCGAAAGTAGGAAGCTCGCTCTAGAGCGGGACAACCAAAGTTCCATCCCCCCACCTTTGGCAGTGACCATGGCTCATCTCGTTCAGTGCCAAGGTTTGCGCGCGAGTAGATTGAACCGTGCTTCTGATCAGACAATATACAGCGTCATACGGACGATCCCGCTTGCACGCTCCTGGTGTGGCCTCCGAGATGAATCCCGCAGGTTCGGGGCCACTTTGGCGCAAACGCGAGTCCTGCTCACGTTCGAGAGGTGAGGTCTCGGCCGCCATGAGGGACGACTGCTCTCGCGAGTCGAGGGCGGCCATCTTTTAAATCCTCGCATAGTTGTGGTTCTTTGCTCTTGTTCGGTTTAGTACTGTGTCCTGCCGTTACGTTTCTTAGTGGCTATTATTGTTAGACGTGTGCAAATATTACAAACCTCCGAATGTTGATTCGGATGTCGGTGTATTTGATGTGTCATTTGAACTGAATTTCAATATTTGAAATTTTGCACACTTTATTATAGATCAGGGGTTCTCAAACTTTTTGGCCTCACGGAACCGCAGGAAGCCTCAAAAACTGCCGTGGAACCCCCCCCCTTCTTCATATTGCGACCGAGAGAAGCAACAGATGCACAATTGTGGGCATATATCCCCACCATATCAATCGCAATGTCAGTACGAAGTGAGATGAAGGTGCTTTGCATGGTCCTGCTGCGCTGCCTGCGGCATGAGGGGGGGGGGGGGGAAGGGAAGGAAGGGGGTTGCCATTTGGTGTTCGCGGAACCCACGAGACCAGCTCGTAGAACCCCTGTGTTCCCCGGAACCCAGTTTGAGAACCCCTGTTATAGATGATACTTTCGAAATTCGTTCATCGTTTTACGCGGGGGAAGCAAACTGCGTAGAGCTTGCTTCCCCTGTGGCACGAGTGCATTGCAGTGAAGTACACCCATGAGACCACACATGGGGGGGTTTATTGTTACTTAACCAGAGTTCACTGGTTATGCTGGGTAAGCAAACCCAACAGTGTTAAAACCATTCTTTCTTTTAAAATATTAAAATTTACTTTAAAGCACGCAAACATTTCTGAATCATACCCTATGATGTGCCACTTGTGGTGGCAGGGTTGTGGTGCTCTGTTTTCGCAAGGTGACAAAAAGCATTCTTGTCTGGTTTGTTAGTGCAGATTTTATTGTGTTTTAGAAATTGTGTTGGAATTTCGTGTTGGTATTTTATTGTGTTTTAGAAATAGAATCTGTATTGTTATGAAAATGTATGGGACTGTCCAGTTTCTTCACTTCCCATGACTGTAAAATATTGCCATATATTTCTGTGAGCTCTAACACGACAGAACGGCTTGCGATTCCAGTCTTATGTGATCATGATGACTTTTAGACTATGTTGCTACTGGTACTACAGTTTGCATGTGATATGCACTTCTCTATGGGCTACTGTGAAGTTGTGTACTTTATTTACCTGATGTTCATTTAGAAGTGTATTGAGAAGCTAGCAAAGTGTGAAATAAACAAAATAGAAGGTACATCAACAGCATTAACATCTTGCGGTACTGATTTTAATGTGAGATGCATGAAATCGGTCCCAAGCCGTTTGAAAGAATGTGAACTATCTCCTTAACAGGGTCATTTAAAGTGCAAATGTGACGAAGTGTTTCTACGTCGCCTTCAGGAGCGGACGTTTTGTCCGCGCGCGACCTACTCAAACCCTTTTCGTCCTGGGAGGGAGTTCCCACTGGTCCCTGGAGATCATGTGACCATGGACAAGGGAACGGGACTTGGTCACACGCGGCGCCCCAATCACGGGTTTGAGGACTTCCAGAATGCACTCAAGCATGGCATTGTGCCGAGGTAGGGCATTTGTTGACTGGGTTTTTGATCTTGCTTTTCAGCATTATCAAATGCCTAGAAAAGGTCCCATTGGGTTCAATTTCTGTTTTTCAGTGTATACTGTAATAGATCCCGAGCCATCGCCCACCCACACCCTGCTGCCCAAATTCATAAAAAAAGTAAGGTCTCAATGGGGAAAACACAAAAGTTAAAAGAAAAGAAAATCACAATTTTTTTGTACCTATCTGTGTGGCTGCATGAGAGATACATTAAACTCATAAACTCAGATTAGTTTCAGTGTGTTATGCAAGAAATACTCATGAGAGAATTGTCTTACTATAGCAAGTTCGTTGGCTTGCATACGCGCATGAGAACACTGCCGATCGGCACACAGCACGAATGTTTGTCTTGTGAAAGCACATTTTAACACTGCTATGTTCTCTTCGTTAGTAAGAAAAAAAAGAGTCAACAAGAGATAGAACAAACCAACCGCCCGCGAGCGAGCGAGTGGACGAAAGAAGCGACGAAGAGCAATGCTGGGGAAACAGGAAAGCTGGCGATCGCGTTGGCAAATACTTTGGCTTCGGGCCGAGTCGGGCGCCTTCTCAATCACAAGGAGCAAGGTTTTGCTCCACTTTTGTTTGCTGCGTACATGCATGCATCCTTGTGCGGTGTGCTATCAACGCAAGTTGAGGCGGCGTTGCTACGTGGCGTGGACGGCACCACGAGCACGAAGCTCGAAATGGGACGCCCTACAAACATCTGTGTGCGGCGTTCCAGCAAATCTTTTTAGGGGCGAAGCTCCTTAGGGGCTAGCCATGTCCGTCCGCCGTAGGCCCGGCGTCGGGTGCTCGTGCTTCTGCTCGTGAGATCACGTGCTCACGAGCACGTGAGCACATGCTCACGTGCTCGTGTAGGGCAAAAAGAAAATTGGAAAAAGAAAAGATGAAAAAAAATTATGAAAAAGAAAAAGAAGAGAAAAAATGCTTAAAAAAAGAAAAAAGAAAAACACATTCTCCTACTGACATGAATGAAAAGGCTCGGCATGCTGTGGCTCGGCGTCTATGCAGACAAGCACCACCAGAGCTTTTTCCATTGGCTTTGTCTTAAACATTGCACAACCGCAGTAGCAATGTTCTGGGAAAAGGAGCTGGTTCGCGGTGACCTTATTAGGGGCGAAGATCCTTAGGGGCTAGCCATGTCCGTCCGTCCGTCCGTCCGTCCGTCCATCCGTTCGTCGGCGTCCGGTGCTCTCATGATGATGATGAAGTGATGATGATGATGATGATGTGAGTGAATCTCATGATGATGATGATGATGATTGAATCTCATGATGATGATGATGATGACAATAAGTGAAGATGAAAAAAAGATGAAAAAAAAAAGTATGAAAAAAAAAAATGTTTGCTCAGTCGACAGGATTCGAACCTGTGCGGGGAGACCCCAGTGGATTTCTAGTCCATCGCCTTAACCACTTGGCCACGACTGCGGGACGAGTAGGGAGCTCCAAGATGTGGTAGTAACTCAAGAGCTGGGGATGTCATGGATGAAACGTTGCATGTAGCCGCTCAACGTCTATACAGAGAGGGCGCTGCGGTCAAATGCGTATATAATCGCGTTAAACTTTGCATGCATTGGCTCAACGTTTATAGACGAGAGGGCACTGCGGTCAAATGCTCAGATGCGTATATAACCACGTTCCATACCCACCTTCTCTTCTGACATTTATTTCTGTGCCCATTAGCAACAACTCATCTCGTGCAACTGCCTCTTGAAATTAGCACGATTTCAAATATTATTTGAAGTTCGCGTGCCCGAAATTATTTATGTGTGTTTGAATTCTTGTTATGGGTGGTGACTAAGGCTCCGTGTTTTCGGATAAATCCAGAAAACTCCGAAAAACAACCGCCGGTAAAATTTTGGTCTATTCGGATTTATCCGATAAACTCCGAATATATATGTGTGAATGCCACTCCCCCCCCCCCCCCCCCCGGCAAAAGAAAAAAGTAAAAGCCTTTTTTTTTTACAGTTGATCAGCACAGAGCCAATGGTCCTGGGAAAATTCCACCATAATTATCTTTCAAATCTCGGACCGTTGTCAAAAGGGTCTTGCCGCCTGTCTCTTCAAGGTTGATTCAGGGCAACAGGTCGTTCGTTGTACATCCGAGTCACGACAAAAGCCATTCTTTGGTTCCAGTTTGGGCCATGTGATTTGTGATTTAGAGAAAGGAAAGGGTATGTTTTAGTAACAGTGAAAGCTATGGACCATAGGGATTGTATAAAATTGGGAAGAGGCGCAGTTCAGACTCTCTATTACAGTCGAATCTTGTTAATTCGAACACGCTTAATTCAAACTTTCGGTTTATTCGAACTGACGCTGTGGTCCGGACTACACTATATGTATTTCAATGGGTGAAAACGCCGGTAATTCGTACGCTTAAACGCTCGCGCCGGTTAATTCGAACATCCCGCGCCGCCGAGCATGCCTTCAGGAGCCGGCTAACTTATAGCGGCAGCGCCTCCAACGTCTCCAGTTCCAAATAACCATGACAACCGATCACGTGGTGACCTTGAATGCTGCGATGAGCGGTGCGACTGACGCTATCTCGATTCCAAGCGTCATGGCGAGCCGGGGCACGTACCGCCCACCAAAGGACCTCAAGACGAAGGTAAAGATACTGCAAGAAGTTGACTAAGGCGCACTTTCCAAGACGAAAATAGCGAAGAAACACAGCATCACGAAGAGCACTCGAAGCGCTGGACACCACCGCGCGCTACTCTCTTGCCAGGAGAATGCGGATGTTGCTTTAGAGCCGGTCTTCAAGTTCCAAGCGATCTTTGTTGATTCACGACTGAGGAAACCGCGCACAGGCACACATCACG
Organism: Ixodes persulcatus; assembly: GCA_013358835.2. Lineage (NCBI taxonomy): Eukaryota > Metazoa > Arthropoda > Arachnida > Ixodida > Ixodidae > Ixodes > Ixodes persulcatus. The sequence goes on from JABSTQ010003383.1 coordinate 6,608, forward strand.
GATTACTTTCCTTTGTGATGGTGAAAATAAATGTCCTGGAACTCGTCACTCATGTGTTAGCTCAGCGCACATGCGCGCCCAACGCAGTGCTGCACGTAAGTATTCCATTTAATAAGCTTTCGTTAATTCAAACTTCGTTTAATTCAAACAAATTTTCGGTCCCCCTCGAGTTCGAATTAACGAGATTCGACTGTACCTCCTTAACCACTCCACCTCACGCGGCCGCGGGCTAGATTGATGGAATAGGATGGGATGACTACGAGCTTCGTAGTGACTACCTCCAGGAGTTTATTGATTTTAAGGTATCGGCGTTTATCGAAGCGCCACTTGTGTGTGACTTTTGTCGTGGATAAATTAGTATTGCCAATGGCAATGGCACCAACACCAAATTGAACTGAAGATATTTCAATTGATACAACCACGTTTTATTTTTTATCTGGCATACGTTTACATTCGGTTATTATTTATTTATTTAGTTTTAATAGGAAACACTGCGAAATTAAACTCCAAATTTCGGAAAATTGGGAATAAAAAAAAAACTCCGATAAACTCCGGATATTCGGCAAAAAATAAACTCCAAAAAACACTCTCCGAATTTGATGAAAAATAAACTGCGAAAACACGAAGCCCTACTGATGACATATGTTTATTGTTAGTGTAAAAAGTGAAAGACGCGTACAAATCCTGTAATGCAAAATTAGAGTGCAGCTCTTGAGGAGGAGGAGGGGAGGGTATGCCCTACTCCTCCCTTCTCTTTCTCCTCTTCATTTTCTCTCCTCCTTTTTTCCTCCTCCTTCCTCCTCCTGTGCACCCTCCCATCCTCTCCTTCATACCCTCTCATTCCACAGTTTTCCTGCTAAATTTAGCTGAAAAATTGATGCCACGTGGCCTCAACACCAACTCAGTTCCCCGCTAAATTTAGCGGGGAAAATGACCGTCACATGACTTGGTGTCACGACACCTATGAACAAATTCAGTTTCTCCGCTAGATTTAGCGGGAAACTGATGTCATGTGACCCTCAACACCAATTCAATCCCCACTAAATTTAGCGGGGAACTGCATTGGTGTTGAGGTCACTTGACATCAATTTCCTGCTAAATCTAGTGGAGAAACTGAATTTGTCCACTAAATCTAGTGGAGGAAACTGAATTTCCTCGCTATATTAGCAGGGAACTGAATTGGTGTTGAGGTCACGTGACTTCAATTTTCCCGTAAATTTAGTGCGGTTACGCCGACGCGCGCGAAACCGAGAAAACGGGCGCCTAAGAGCTTGTGCTCTAAAAGTAATAGCACTCTTTATTCAAACGAAGCGGCCGTATTAATATTCACCGAGCACACAAGCTTGGGAGACTATATCATTGTGAATTAATTTTTGTACAAGAAAGTAGATGGTATGACACGCCTTCTGACAGACAGAACTTGAAGGCCTAATTTGTGGAGTAGGCGCTCGTAGTTATCCAATTGTCTTCGAGCAAAACAACCGTCGATAACTATATGCACAAGATGTTACCGAATGGATTCTATATGGGCTGTGTCAGATGCACCGAGCGAATTCGACACATATATGGCAACTGCTTCATTGCTTCTTTGTTGTTCGAACCAGGAATGCCTGGTTGACGAGGCAGGCTGCTTTATGGCCGGCGCCGGAGACGGACTGAAAGGCCGCAGCGTGCTGGAGGGCTCCGAGGCGGTGCTGACAATCCTGGGCAACCGTGTGTTACACAGAGGGGTCTACACGCACAGCTATCCTTACGACTGGCGTAGCAAAAAGCCCGTCATCGTGCGTTCGTCGCAGCAGTGGTTCATCAACCTCGATGAGAACCTGAGGCAGCGATGCCTGGTAAGAGTTGGCCGTGCACACGTGTGTATAAAAAAAACAATGAACAATTCATTTTTTTATGTGATTGTCTGTCGTGCAAAACATGCACTTTTAGGCCAGTTGTTAGCTACGGCTGGATAGTTAAAGATGAAATCCGAATGAATGCCCACCCGTGGTGAAGAGAATGACCGGCGAAAAATACGGGTAGGTAGTGTCTTCGAGGATGCGACAGCAAAACTTATAAGAAATGGGTGATAAACACAGGGGTCACCAGCTATGAACCACGGACCACGGAAACCAATACTGCATATCGCAGACACGTCAAGCTCGAGTTCCGTGGTGCGACAAAAACACGCAGGAACCCGCTGTGAGCTCGCATGTCGAAGGAAGGATACTGAGCAGTCACGACTCAGCAGATTCAGGTTTCCCAGTGCGATAATACATGCAGGAATCCACAAGGAACTTGACACGTCATGGAAATCGATACCTGCGAGTGCAGATTGCTGACTCGGCAAACTTGAGTTCCACGGTTGCACTAACCACATGGGAACCTACTACGAACTCGCTTGTCACAAATACTGACATTGAAAAACGGTGGATGATGTGCTTTCCGTCGGACATAGCCTGATGTCTAGTGGGAACGGGTGATTGTCTCCAGTATTTTTAACCTGTGGTACTTAGCCGGGAGCAATGGGATGTGCAATTTCTTGGGGCAGGCGCTTATACAGGCATTTATGGTATAGTTATGAAGATTCACCCTTCACAACTTGCTTGCTAAAGAATAACTTTTTTTTTTTTCCCACGCACTTTTGCTGTTTAATGGCAATATTGCTCTTGTATTGTGCAGACAACATGCTACTAAGCGTTGAATTTTCGGTTTCACATTGCACGGCTTTGTTTGCAGTTGGGCTTTGCATGAGAGCGCGTTCGATTAAGGTGCAAAACAAAGCCACATAATTTTGCAACGGTGCGGGTCTACAGACTGTGGAAGTCACTCTATCCTTGTCAATACTGCACAAAAAGGATGTTGAGTATAGTTTTCGCTAACTAATGTCTTATATTTTAGCGTTCTGTTTTGGTCTCATTGCTGGAGCACTTCCCGTAGCAGCTGTTTTTGGCACTACCATGGCCACCAGAAAGGCATATCTACTTTGGCTGATCATTTAATTTAAGCTAGCATTCTTGGGGAATGCATTGTTTTTTCTCGTACATTTTATTTGTAGGGAGTGCCTGAGGAAGTAGAATCAGGCCCGAAAGTGCTCGTCTCATGTTTGAGAACCCAGTTGGTGCAGCGACCCCATGGTGCATCTCGAGGCAGCGCCACTGGGGCGTGCCGATCCCGGTGCTGCTTCAGCGGCGAGCGTCCATTCACGTCCAGGCAAGACAATTTTTGCATTAATACCTATGTCTCCTCTTTCCTCTGTTTTTGTTTTTCATGCAAAAAATAGGTGACGTATTTTGTATCTTATATACTAGCATAATCTGAGACCGAAAAAGAAGTCAGTGGTGTTAGAGCCTTGTAGTTGTTCTAGATGAAGGGTGATGTGGTGAAACGGGACACCAGGGTAGAGGGTGGATGAGGGACAAACACCGTTGCCTCTGAAGCGTGTAGCCAGCAGTGCAAAACATAATGCTGTTGCGTTTGAGACTGTTCTTCTGTCAGCCTGGTTTTTGTGTGTCTATAGCATGTGTGATGGCTTTTTCACCCACTTTGTCTTATTTCAAATGTATCCCAGGTGAAATATGAAGTGGGATTACAAGCGGTCCCCATGTGACCTCTTCGACTGCAAGTTGGTTCTGAAGTGGGACCACTTGGGACTGCAAGTGGTTTCTAAACTGGGACCACTTGGACTGCAACTGGTACCACTTACTTTGAAGTGGTTCCACTTGATGTCCAGTTTGTCGACCAGTTGGGCTGTAAGTGTGGTTTGAAACATCCCACCTCGAAACTACAAGTCTTGCCACCTCACAACCAATTGATGTCCACTTCAGCCCAACTGCCAAGAATGTGACAGTTCGCAGTCTTTTACAGCGGAGCTGTTAAGGGCTAGTTTACAAGGGGGTAGTTTTTCAGTATCGTGTCCGCGGGGCAAAGAATGTCGACACGAAACATCCTGACAGCTACAGCCATCTATGAACGACGGCGGCAACCAGAGAACCGGCTTGCCAGTTGTCTGGTTGCGCCGTTGCTCATTGATGCGGCAACCTTTCCAGCCTTTCCACTCTGGCTTGCCGACTTGCGGGCCGGCCATTACTTCATTCCCAGCATAGAACAGCTTCGATGGCCTTCCTTCTTCACCAAAATGGAAAAACTGAAAGTTTTTTTTATTTTTCTACAATTTTTGTTTTTGTGTCAAGTATTTTTTTCTCATCTGCTATAGATGGTGCACTAGAACCTTTGTCTAGTTTGACTTTCTCATGTTAGAAACAAAAGCGAAAGCTTGTACAGTAATACCTCGTTAACTCGAACACTGCTATCTCGAAATAATGGTTAAGTCGTAAAATTTCCTTGTCATGGAATGAGCTCCCATAGGCACAATGCATTTTGTCCTTGCTTATCTCGAAAGGTTTCATGACGGACTTCGGATATCTCGAAATCTCGTCAGCAAAATCGCAAAAAAAAACACACAAAAAAAACTGCCACAAAAAAAAAGTGCGTGGCGCCAAAAAAAAAACAACAAAAAGCGCACGCACAAAAACAAAAAAAAACATGGAAGTGCAAGAAAACAATTAAAAAAATAACGCGGGTGCGGTGTACCGAGACGCGGAGAGATGTGCGACTCAAAAACATTGTTTTCTTTTATTATTTTATTTTTTTTGTGTTTGTTTTGTTTTTACGATTTCCATTTGGACAAGCTAATCGCTCGCAAGCCGGGATGCCTGGCGTTCGATGCCCCCTTTCCCTTGAGCGTTTTGTTCCGCTGTCCTTTCGTTTTCTCTTGGCCTGGGTTCTTCCGTTCATTGGGTCATCGGTTGTGAATTCTCTGATGTTGTTGGCGCGTGACTCGATTGACTGTGAAGATGGCGGAGCCCAAACAGTGCAGATCACTGACGCTTGAGAGGAAAGTTGCCTCATCAGAGAAGTTGATGTTGCCGCGGTTGTTAGAAGGTTTTATTAGAACATTGCGCGATCAGAGGTAGAAATATTCCGGTACTTTGCTTATCTCGAACTTTCGCTTATCACGAATTTTTTCACAGTTCTTTATGACGTCGAGTTAACGAGGTATTACTGTAACTTGTTTTGTAATCTCTGTATAAGCCATCTGTTTCTATGCAAACCTTCAAGATTCTATTCTTTTCACTGGCATATGGGCAAGTTTGGCCCTCTAAGGCTGGAAATAGTATAATGTCAGAAATGAACCATAGGATTGGCTAGGCAGCTTCACCCTGCAACTTTGCGACTTTTGTGAATGCTCATCACATTCACATGGCCAGTGATTAGGGTGAAAGGTGGTGGCTGGATTGAAAATTGAATGAAGCAGAAATGCCATAGTGGTACCCCTTTGTAGTTACCGTGCTAGCGATCTAATTAACCGTACAGTACAATCTCGATAACGGAGCCTGAAGGGACCAGGAAAATCTGTTCATTATCAGGAGTTTCATTTACTGAGAGTATGTAATGTAGGTACACTAAAAATGTTGAATGCCAGCTTAAATGCTGTTCCACAACGTGCACAATTTGTAAACACCAGAAAGTGAATGTAGAAGGCAAAATAATGAACAAAACACCAAATTGCTGCTTTTGTATTCACATTATGGGTTCAATGACGGGACGGTTCTCACTCTCACTTCTTAGCCACAACGCCAAGCACTTCTCAGCTCTTCATGTTCGGGGTTGTCGCAGCCCTCATCTTCTTTGGTCCAAATTGCGTACTGCTGAATGCACTCCGCAGATTTTCCTTGTCGTGAAGAATCCTTGTCAGGCTACTTTTGGGAATGGCATACTTCGTTGCAAGCGCGTTTTCGTGCAGCAACCGCTATCGAAATCATTAATGACTTCAATCTTTTTTTATAACGTGAGCGCACGGTGTTGTCGCTTCGTGGACGCCATCGCAGAAAGTAGGACACTAGGCCTAAGATGCGAGCAGAAAGCCCTGTTGAGCCAAGCCTACCCAAACATAGCCACCTATGCGTAAAAATGAGTAAACAAAAAAAAAAAAACATGCGTGCATGCTAATTTTGGGCAATGAAGCTAATAAATTTTAAGAACATTTATAGTACTGTTTTATTACTCAAAGTTATTTTTCTTTTCTGCGATTGCGAAAAATATGTCGGCGACATAGTTTCGTTTTCAGTTCCGTTTACCCGGAGGCGCGAGAATTTGAGTTCCGAGTAACGGGAAATTTTACATGCATGAATACAAAACCAAACAACTCCGCGATAGTTGTTTCGTTTAAGCGACAATTCCGTTTAAGCGATTTCCGTTTATCGAGATTCTACTGTATGCGAATGAGTGTGGTTTTCTGACTTCAGGAAGTTCGTGACCATGTTTTGCAACCTGGTGTTGGACAAGGGGTCCGACGTATGGTGGACCGCTACGAACGAGGAATGGTGCCGGAGAGGATACGCAGTGAGGTATCTGATTTCTTTCTAAATTGTTTTCCGCACTGAAGGTGTAAACACTAGCTTTTCTAAACTTAAAAGCCTTAACAGAACTTTGTTTTCTCTTTTTTATCATGAAGCCAATTGCTTTGGCATTACATACTTGCAGTTCTGAAGGTGCACATCGAGTTTATACATAAATAACTCACCGTTCCAACCTCCCTGAACATTTTTCGTATGTTTTGGAGAATGGCATTTAGAAAAACACTAAACCTAGGAAAGAATTTTTTTTCTCTGCCTGGTTTGTACAGGCAAGTCTAAAAAAAAAATGTTTGTTGAAAAGAAAATTTATTATTTGCCCAATATTTATGTTACAATACAAATTTTTCGATTTGCGAGCGAAACCGAAATTACACCCCTGCGGGATGATGTTAGCGTTTGTACCCAACTAGCGCGCTCCGAGTGCTCGGCGAACTTGGAGCGCACACTAGTTGGGTGCTAACGCCATCGTCATCACCCCACAGGGGTACAATTTCTGTTTTGCCCGCAAATCGTAAAATTTGTATTGTAGCATAAATATTGGACAAAAAGTTTTAAATTTTTTTTTCACCAAACATTTATTTTAAAACATTGCCTGTCCTAAATAAGTAAAAAAAAATTTTTTCTTTCAAGGTTTCGTGTTTTTGCTACTGACAGGATGAGAAGAGCAGAGAGGCCTTTCAGCTGTCCTGCCTCCAGTGCGAGCTTTCTAGCTCAGATTATGCTTCAACATCTCGCGAGTCTCGGGCGCGCACGTGCAGCCGAGGCTTGGCGGAAGGCAACGGACGCGTGCTGGAGGCCTGGCATTCGAGAGGGATGTCCTGCTGTTCCCATCCTGTCCGCACAAAGCTATAACAATGTGGCATAGAGTAGACAACCCACTCCTATTTTTAACATGATTTCCTTTTTTTTTGTTTTCAAAAATCACCGAAGATAGTTTTTTTCTAGTAGGTAATCGCAGTGCCCTGGCCAATGGTGACTTTGGCCGAAATGGGGTTAGTTAGCTACAGCGGGAGGTAAGCAAACATTGCTGACTAAGGAGGACAGTTGTTTATGCTCCATGGGCCCTCCATTTAAAAACAAGTTTGTCAAATCACAAAATGAAAAAATAGCATTTTAAACATTTTTTTTTATCGCACACCAAAAGTCAGTCTGCTCCTCATTTTCACCCGATTTGCCGAAAAGGCGGCACTTACCCTTTTAAATTTTGTCGCTGCTCTAGCAAGGTGCAGCCGGCAAGCAACGTTGAGGAACTCTAATCAATTAGGAAATTAGCCTACTTGTGTATATATCTATAGAATGGTGCAGCCGTTGCGCATCAGTTATATCCTCGAATAATCGTTCAAGTCTCACTGTCTTCTATTAAAAAAGTGTACCAGGTGGTGAGACGTTTTGCTTCCAGTATGGAAACCGTAGTGTACCAAGTTTTTGCTAGTTCTAGAGTATTTGAACGCCAACAGCTTACAGCAGCTTTAAACTTGCAAAGGCCTGCCGGAATATCCGGCCAAGGTGCCGCAGGTCACTGTGAAGCGGCATCGGTCTGAGCCACACCAACATCTTCACGGTTTCCATTTTTGTCGCAGCTGAAGCTCGACTCGGGGACGGAGCTACGACGCGGCAACGACATAATGGACATTTGGCTTGACAGCGGACTGAGCTGGAGAGCCGTTCTTCCCGGTGAAGGACCGAACCTCAAGATGACCCGTCTTCTAAGCTGCATTTCGTGCGTAACTAAAGGCTAGTTCACATGTATCGTTTGAGCGTAACCGAGTGCAGTGTGCCCACACGAACGTTTTGCGGCCCTTGCGAGGTTCAATCTATGCACTATTAACAGGAAATGGTCGCTCGTAATACAGTCTAAGCTCATTCCAACAGACATTTGCATATAACATATTGATTTGTGAAGTTCGGTTGGTTTTCCTCCACATACCATTGACTCAACCTTATATCTGCATAAAACATACTCCTTTTACAACAGACCGAAATCTTGGTCAAAATCAAGGTCTGTTTTAACGAGCTTAGACTGTATTTTCAGAAATATTTCGAGCCCACAGTGAAAGAATGATGCGTAAAAAATGAGAAAATTAAGGGGGGAACACTGGTCTTGGAGGTTTTTTTCTTATTTAATGACCAAACCCAATGAAAGTCCACAAGCTTGTTCAGCTTTTTGTGCAGATTTCATATATCTGGTCATTTTCTCAGTCAGTAAAATTGTCCTCAAAATAATTAAAACTTGCCTGCCTTTGTTTGGGGCAATGATAGAGAAAAAACTGCTCAACAAAATATTTTTTTTAACACATGGCTAGATACTATGAATTGTGGAGAATACAACGTTGGAAGTACTTTTAAGCTAAACCCATTATTAGTGATTTTACCACACATTGAAGTTCAGTGCTCAATGCATGGCTAACACATAATAAAACAAAAGATCAAATAGAAAATTTTCTAGACTTATATTAAAAACTCTGCTCTCAACATTGTATGCTTCACACATTTAGCTACACATTTCAGGAAAGATTATATTTCTGTCTGCTCTAGATGCTGAGATATCCCTCCTGCAAATTTTCAACGAGTCCAAAAATTGTGTTTTATGAAAACAATGTTTCAGAGTCAACTTCCATGCTCATTCAGCCCGCATAGACATTATAAATTGATTATAGCTCAAATATTCATCCACGAAATCAGAAGCCTGGTAGATTCAGAAGAACAACAGCCATCGCCATTTTTTAAAGAATGCATTTTTAGGAAGTTTTTGGCTCCAAAGACCCATGTCCCCCCTTAAGCAAATTAAAAGTGTTTGAGGGCTTTTCGACAGATGGCGTCAGCACATTCTTTCATTGTTAGCGGCCACAAGTGGGCACAATGCATTCGACAACACTCAAACGCAAATCTGGGAACCTGCAGTGGGCTACAGTTGTACATCTTGCCAAGGGCGTCGTCACCTGCAGTGTAGGCTCATTGGGCAAAGCACATGGGAATGCCACACGCAGCGTCGTGAGCTCTTTTGACACTATGAACATCGGGCTAGCCGGGCTAGTCTACTTTTCAGCTCAGAGGAATGGAGCCTCGCAACAGAGATTTTCGAGACCCGCGTAGAGTTTCGCTGCACGAGGGGTTGAGGTGTCGAATGCTACGGTCGGGCGCGTGCCATGGACCTAGCTCCAGATAACGGTGCATCTGACACTCGGCCATAGCTTGCAGTGAATTGGGAAGTACTTTAAGTACATTGTACTTAAAGTACTACTTTAAGTAGGTTTAGGAAACTTGTACTTTACTTGAAGTACATTCTTTGAGTATGTACTTGTACTTTACTTAAAGTATTTTTTCTGGTACTTTCCGAGGAAAGTACAATTTCCAACCATTTTCCAAATTTGGTTTTGTTTAATTTGTATCACGTAATGATGCTTTGTCATCTCCGAAGAAATACTGGGAGGGATATTCTACTCTCACCAGAGACGTGAGCAGACAATGCATCGCTCCGCTTGTTCTGGTGGCGGCTTCCCTGTAGCTTTTTGAACTCTGGCTACTTCTCGGTCGGTCAGCGCAAGCGAGGAGGTTTAAAATATTAGGAGAGCAAATAATCATAATCTAGCACATGAAACTGTGGTGCGGAACAATTAAACTTTCAAGTCTAAGAAAAAGACAACAGAGGAGAATGTCACAATGTTTTGAGTCATTCTCTTTTTTTCTTTTCCTTCGACTTGAAAGTTTCTGAAAAGCACTATTTTCAGGAACTATTTTGAGACATTCTTGAAAGTAACTACTCTGTGGCCACTTGACTTTATCAAATATTCGCCACTGTTTTTGAAAATAGGTCATGCACCCTTGATTTATTACCCCTGGGCAATGCATTCCAGTCAAAAAATACTGTATAGGGGAATTAAAGGACATCATGAAAGATTGTGTTAAAATACTTGTACTTTACTTTTAAAGTACATTGTATTTATAGTGCTTTACTTGAAGTACATTGCACCCAGTGTACTTACTACTTTACTTAAAATACTACGTCACGTTTCATTTACTTTGTACTTTACTTTAAGTACTTTTTAAATGTACTTTACCCAACACTGATAGCTTGTGCCCTATCACCGGAGAGAGGCAAGTGCTGGCGCTGTGCTGGCCTTTGCCCTTCACCCGTGGGCGAGAATTGAACTACTAGTCTGCCTAGTATTCCTCTCGCTAGACTGCTCTGGTGGCAGCATTCCTCATTACACCTGATCCCCCGGAGCTGCCTGCTTTGCTAAAGCAGCTCAACGGTACCCGCTCCGTCTACACTCTGTTTGCCGCTAAGTGGACAGTGTGAGCTGCAGTTTCATTGGACCATCACCTGACCCTGCTCTTTCTGCTTGAGTTTGGACAGGGGCATGATCACATGGCAAAAGATATACGTATAACTGGTCCGACAAGCATGTAGCGTCCACTGCACTGTCAGCTTGGGAATGAAGAGGGCGTAGTGTGCAGATCTCTCGTTTGATTGTTATTTCTGCTGGCCAGTTCCCTCCTGTGGCATTCCTAAAAGGTGCAGCCTGATTCATCATTGTGGACAGCCTATGTAATCGAGATGACTGATCAGTGTTTGTGGATAATTACTATTAATGTTTCCAAACCTGTTTTTAGAGCTCATCTGAGGAGGAAAGTGAGTAATTGGACGACTGCAATTGGTGTACTGACAGGCGTAGGCTGTGGCATTACAAGTGGGCTGTTTTGTTTTTAATACTATATTATACTACTATAATACTACATAAATGAAAAAGTGCTGAACTTATGGTTGACAGACTACTACTAAAATTAGTAGTCTGTCAACAATGACCTCTTATATGACTAGGTACAGTTCTAATTTTTTTTTTTGACAGCCCAGTACTATATTTTTATTGCTGATATTCGAATAAAACTTTTTATGATTCTGTTGATAGAACTGACTCACAGTACTGCTACCCCCAGAGCCCCAGCAGTCTCAGCTCTACTTGGAGGGTCAGGACCAGGTGCGAGGTTGGTTTCAGTCTGCTCTCATCACCAGCGTGGCCCTCAGGCGTCAGGCCCCCTACAAGTATGTAATGTGTGCATCAATCTCTTGAAAAATTGCTGGGGCTTCTACTCCAAAATTCGTAAACATCTTTGTATTTCTTTTTTTTAGTGTAAGAGCAAGATGTGGTTTATTTGGAGGTACTAACACCTAGTACTGTAGTTAATTTTGAGGTATTACTAGGTCAAATGGTTTGTTTGAGGTACTGACACTAGGTCCAACAGAGTTTGTTTTGAGGTACCGGCACTAAATTGAAGGGTTTGTTTGATGTATGACACACCAAACAGACTCTTCAGCCCAGTGCCAGCACCTCAAAACAAACCGTGTTCAATTTAGTGTTACCGTATTTACTCGAATCTAACGCGCCCTCGATTGTAACGCGCACCAATTTTTCCAGTTCCAAAAAAAAAAACCAAAAAAAAAACGCGATGACCTCGGTTGTTACTCGCACCAGATTTTGTAGGTTGGATACAGAAATAAAACTTTTTCTCACTTGGATTAACGAAGGTTTATTCCAAATGCTTCAATTTTGCGATGAAATGAACGGCGCTGTCTCTCGCCGGCAAGGTCGTCATCACGACGACGGTCCGGTGCAGCGCCCGTGGGGCGGTATGCGTAACTCGTCATCATTGTCGGACGACTCCTTATCGCTGTCAACGGCCCAAAGCATTTCATCTTCGGTGCCGTCCATAGCGTTAGAAATTCCGCACTTCTTAAAGGCCTTGATAACCATGGCAGACAGGATCGTGCACCCGCATCTTTCGCCCATCCGGCGAAGTCCTGCAGCAATGCAAGTTTCTGGAACACTAAACGCACCTGATGGAGCCCGATTTCCATAGCTCTCGGTGCAAAATATTATTTTTCTTTTGAATCCAGCATCATGGTGAACTCGGCGTGTCTTTGCAGTGGGAACTTCCACGCTGATACGAACGCAAGAAACACACGAGATGGCTACGCTCTAAGCCTCTCAGCTTCTCAGTTCTAACTTCTCAGCGCGTAATGGAGTGGCCATTTTGAAATGTCGATGGCAATATGGTACCACAGTTTTGGGTCGCACTCGATTCTAGCGCGCATGCGATTTGTGGACCTATTTCCCCGGAAAAAAGGTGCGCGTTAGATTCGAGTAAATACGGTACTATGGTTTATGTTGAGGTACTGACATTAGGTTAAAAATGATTCATACCTTGAAGTACTGTTGCTAAGCTGAACGTAGTTAATTTTTAAATACTGGCACTAGGTCGAACATGGTTCATGTTGAGGCACTGACACTAGTTTGAGCATGATTTGTTTTTGAGGTAGTGACATTTTGAACATGGTTAATTTTTAGGTACTGGCAGTAGGTTGAACATGGCTCATGTGAAGCACTGGCACTAGGTTGGACAGTTTGATCTGAGATGCTGACACTAGGTTGAACATGGTTTGTGTAAAGTACTGGCACTGGGTTGAACAATTTGTGTGAGGTACTGACACCAAGTTGGACGAGGGTACCAGCATGCTGGCTCGTAGTCACTGCAGTGGTCCTTGGTGAGAATACAGCGGTAGTTCAACCTTGCTGTTATCTCAAGAGGAGTTGTGAATCGCACATACTACCGTGAACCAAACTCTCGTACCGCGAAAAGGAATGTTTCTTAAGCAGCTTTGGAGGCGACATCTAGTGCACTAGTGTGCAGATGTAGCAGGTGACTAGTTCAGTGGAGCTTACTTTTTGGCCAACGTCGATTCGCTTTGCAGTCTTTCCCCAAGTGGGTGTGACTCGAATCTTGCATGGCATGATCTTTCCTTCATCCCATTAATGCAATAGTTTCGACCATTGAAAAAGGGGGTCCGCAGCTCAAACCTTGCTTGCCATGTTAGCGAATGAAATGCTACACCTTTGTTGATGACGTCGCTCCTTGCGTATGAACATTAACTGAACTGTGTTCATTGTTTGTGAAACATTTTATTTTTGCAAACTTTGCAGGCAGCTGTATATGCATGGCTTCACGCTGGACTCGGAGGGAAGGAAGATGTCCAAATCGCTCGGGAATGTCGTCGACCCATTGAAGATCACAAAAGGGGGAAAGGCATGTTTTTTTTTAATTAAGTCTAAAGGGCTGCTTCTGCATGTATCGAGTTTGAGCTCTTGGCTTCGGTTCAGCAGGCATAAGGACAAATCTGTGAATTGTCAGCTAACTCTTCTGGGGGGCTTCTATGGTTCTTTCCTCAAGTACTACGTATCCACATCTGGCCCAGGCTTTGAAAAAAAAAGGTACAAATATGAGAAAGTACATTATGTAGTTAAAACAACTTGTAAATAACTCCCATTCATAAATCCACTAGATAAGCTACAGCTAATACTGAGGTCGCGTTGTTGACTAGTGTTGACGATTGAGTAGATCATTATTAAAAATCAACAGTGCTTTGGCACATTTGTCTCCTCTTCTTTGTCTGTGTTTTTTTGCATTGTTTATTTTTAATATAGTGGCCAGATTGTGTCGAATTAGCATTGTTAGTTTTTATTTGCTTTCACCAACTTGGTTAACGGAAAGCGGGGGAGGCACTTTCTGTCTCTCTGCTTGCTGAAACAATCTGCAGCAAACCAAGATGGCATCATCAGAGTTTTCTAGCACCGATCCAAAATGCAGAGTCTTGTCTCGGAGCCATCTCGGAACCATTAAGCTCTACGCAACAGAACGGTGGTACCCGAAAGCCATGGCACATACAGAAATACCACACAATGAAAATAAACAAATGGATGACATGATGGCTTTCTAGGGGGGACTGAAAGGGAGCCATGTCTTGGCTATTTAGTGACTTCAGTTTCTGGCCTTTTAATGCAGAATTGCATTCTTACTCAAGCTAACTTTGAGCTAGCCTTGAAAAGTGAAGTGTGCCTCTGCAAGCCACGGTGGAAGAGAGTTGGCCGGCTGCCAAACACCTGCGCTGTGAGCTCCGCTGGTTACACAACGCAACTATGAAAAGAAAAAAAAAAAGAAAACTAAAGCGGCAGGAGGGAGGACTTCGAAACACTTTAAGAACACTCTGCCAACTGTAAAAACTAAAAAAAAAAAAGCAAAAAAAAAGGAACGATATCAGGCGAGGACGTGGCAACACTGGCATAGTGTCGCATGCCTGGTAGGCTGAGATTGGATTTTGCATCCGCTGCATTTCTCTGAAACACAATTCTGCATATGACGGTTTAATAGACAGTTCAAAATATGACTGCAAATTTCTGAGAGCCGTTCTTCTCAAAACAAGTCTTTTTGTCCCCAAACAGAACGGCGTGGAAAGTACGCCTGAGGGTCTGAGACACAGCATAATGGCATACATTGTTTTCTATAAGTAAATGCTTCCTAAAGGCTTATGATCTTAAGGAGTGAAGCCACTGAAGAGCCGTCGGATAATGAATCAACATAATTTTCAGAATCTTGACAAGGAACCTGCATACGGCGTGGACGTGCTTCGGTGGTGGGTTGCAACGCACGCCAGCAGCAACGACAATGTGGCCGTCTCTACGCACGTCATCGCAGAGTGTCGAGAGAATGTCGCCAAGGTGAGGCGTAAAAGTGTAGCTACGCATCGCGTGCGGCACATGAACCTTTGGATTGTACTCCACATTGTAAACTTTTCTCCATACGCTTTTTAATGGCAGTCAGTGTCAGTCGAAATGTTTCAGCGAAGGCGGATGCAGCGGACGCCACTTCTGCGTGGCTTCTGCCCAGACTTGTACAGTGCTCATTACAAGTAATCAAATTACTTGTAATCGATTACTTTTTGAGAACATTTTGTCATCATTCGAGTAAATTTATTAGGCGCAGTAATCTCAGGATTAATCCGCTTACTTTTGGAAGTTCTAAAATTACTTGTAACCGTTACTATTTTTGTAGCATGAGCTACACTGGCCGAGGTTGAGCAGTTTCGCGTGGCTCGCATAATGAGCCGTGCTCCGGTGTGCGCAAGCGCGAGGAGCAGTGACGTCACACGGCGCACAGGAGGCGCCACCGCGAGCTCCGCCGCCACCGCGCGCGCCTCGCCGGTCTGCGCAAGTGCGAGGAGCAGTGACGTCACACGGCGCACAGCTGGTGCGCCGGAGCCGCCGCCGCCGCGGGCTCCACTGCTACTGTGCACGCCTCGCCGGTCTGCGCTAGCGTGAGGAGCAGTGACGTCACACGGCGCACAGCTGGCGCGCCGGAGCAGCCGCCGCCGCGGGCTCCGCTGCCACCGCGCGCGCCTTGCCGGTCTGCACAAGTGTGAGGAGCAGTGACGTCACACGGCGCACAGCTGGCGCGCCGGAGCCGCCGCCGCCGCAGGCTCCGCTGCCACTGCGCGTGCCTCGCCGGTCTGCGCAAGCGCAAGGAGCAGTGACGTCACACGGCGCACAGCTGGCGCGCCGGAGCCGCCGCTGCCGTGGTCTCCGCTGCCACTGCGCACGCCTCGCCGGTCTGCGCAAGCGCGAGGAGCAGTGACGTCACACGGTGCACAGCTGGCGTGCCGGAGCCACCGCCGCCGCGGGCTCCGCTGCCACTGTGCGCGCCTCGCCGGTCTGCGCAAGCGCGAGGAGCAGTGACGTCACACGGCACACAGTTGGCGCGCCGGAGCCACCGCGGGCTCCGCCGCCACCGCGCGTGCCTCGCCGGTCTGTGCAAGAGCGAGGAGCAGTGACGTCACACGGTGCACAGCTGGCGTGCCGGAGCTGCCGCCACCGCGGGCTCTGCCGCCACTGCGCGCGCCTCGCCGGTCTGCGCAATTGCAAGGAGCAGTGCGTCACACGGCGCACAGCTGGCGCGCTGGAGCCACTGCCGCCGCGGGCTCCGCCACCACCGCGCGCGCCTTGCTGGTCTGCACATTTCAGAGGAGTGACGTCATAGCCGCAGCAGACACACTGGCGCCGCCGCGTGCCCAGCTCTGCGCCTCCGTTGCGCAGTAGCCAAGTCTGACGCTGCACCGGAGCCGCTTGATAGCGCCTCTCATTTTGTGCTCATAAGCTCCCTTTGTACGAGTTTCCTATAAAAAAAATCCTCGAACCGAATCTCGGACGGGAGGGTGGTTTTACTAAAATTGGCAAATTAAGAAGACGGTAGCTTACAACTTGGTGTTCCTAAGCCAATAGCTGACGATGTGAAAGACCAGTAGACCGACTGAAAAATCTTGTTTTGAGAATCTGCTATAGTAATCGAAAAAGTAACAGTTACCTTTTCAAGTAATGGCCAATTACTTTTCCTCTTGAATAATCGAGTGATCTAATTAAACGCTTTTCAGTTGAGAGTAATTGTAGTCGATTACTTCTTTTAAATAATGTGTACGAGACCGCTTTTGCCGGACAGCACAACGACGGCAACACCGCTTTCGTTTTCGCCGGAATTTCTTCCATCGATCGCCAGAATCGTGGCATCCCACCGTACATTACCCTGGCCCCCGTGACGTCGTCTGTCACCCCAATGGAACATTTCTTTCGTTGCACGAGCGCTATAGAACGCCAGACACGCCGGTTGGAGTACCAGACACCACTGTGCTAATCAGTCCGAGCATTCAAATTTTGAACTGACGTCTCGAATTGCAGCGTGACCACTGTGTTTGGGACGAGGGAAGGAACGCTAATGGAAGTCGTGTTTGAGTTTATATATCCCTACTGGGGCATCAACTCTCCTTATCAACCCATTTACAGTAGGCTCTCATTAATTCAAACTCTAGGAAGCCACAAATTTTGTTTGAATTATCAGAAATTTGAATGGTCAGGAATTTATCCAAATATGATGCAAGATAAAATCGTGATTTCTTACGTGGATGGCTAAACATACAAAGTAGATATATGATGATTTCCTCTACACAAATTTACTATAGAAAAAATCGTAAGGATGCAGGCGACCCTGGTGAATATTAACCATGTTGAATTAACCTGAGACTGGGGTAGAGAAGAAACATCAAAACGTAGAAGGGACAAAAAATGGACAGGACGACGTCTCAACAGAGACGTCGTCCTGTCTATTTTCTGTTTTTCTACGTTTTGATGTTTCTTCTGTACCCCAGTCTCAGGTTAATTCAACATGACAAATTTACTAATCATAAGCAGGTAGGCCACACACGACAGATCGGTAAAATGTGCGAGATGTCTGCAATAGACAAAAATGTTTTTTGTTGTGGACTGTTCAGACAGCGTGACACCTCGAAACAGAATGAAGTTTGTTCATCCAGCAAAAAAGTTGTCCATTGTGGACTATTAGCCCTGTTGGGCGCACTTCTTGTCGAGCACCGGTGCACTGCAAAGAAGCGACACTCGCGGAAGCGAGCTCCGCGAGAGTTGCTTTTTCGCAGTGCACCGGTGCTCGGTAAGAAGCGCGCTCAACGGCGCTGCAAGAACAAAAAGCTGAATTACACAAAAACGCCATTTGCGTTAAGCGGCTTTTAAATACGTTAAAAACATGGCAGGACAACAAAAATTAAAAAAATTGTTTGCATTAACCAGGTGCACGGAATATCCGAGTTTGAATTATCGCGAGCCTACTGTACTTAGGGAAGGTAAAACAGTGTGATGAAAGGGGGAAGCTGACAGCATCATTTTGACTTTCAGTTGAGGAACACCCTGAGGTTTTGCCTCGGAGGTCTGCTGCACTTCGACGATAGAAGAGACGCCCTCTCCTACGACGAGCTCCTCCCTGTCGACCAGCTGATGCTGCATCTGCTGCATCGGTTTCATTTTCGGGTGGGTCATGCTGACTTTTTCTTAAATGTCGGCGGGCCTGCAACATACCTTCCTCTACCTTTTTTTGATCACTCGCAGGAGACGGTTTTTCGACCGGCTTAGGTCTGTACTAGTTAGATCTGCTAAAGCCGCACTGTCATGGCAACTGTACACTGCTGCATTGATCAGTATTGCCGGTTGTCACTGCCTCTCGCGGGTCTCGCCTAAGAAAAGGCAGATCGAGCACTTTTTTTTTTCCTACTTGCTAAAACAACTTGTGACAAAGCACAGTAGTATGACTAGAGTTTCATGGCTTGGACCTAAATGAAAGTGGTCACATTTCAGAACTGTATGTTTCTTGCCAACTTCCCCTGGCAAAGCTTTATGCAACTAAATGATTGTGCCTGCATGTTAATAACTTATGCTAAGTAGGACTCCATGTTTTCGGAATATACTGATAAACTGCCAATATAAATTTCGGGTCAGTTCTATCAACACTGAGAAAAACAGAACAAACTAAACCCCCCTAAACCCTTCCGAACTTGCAGAAAAATAAACCCTACTTATGAGCTGAGGTAACATGTGAACTGCCCTTGGCAATGTGAAACAATGGAGGACTAGGGTATTCAAATTCAAGTGTAGCTGACTACATGTGTGTACTAGAATCTCTGTTTACTGGCTGAGTACACTGGAACTTTCCAACTTCTATTGTCTGTCTCTCAGTGACACTTACGTCGAGTTGTCATCAAAGGGGAACTGTTATGCTCACCTCCAGGCACATTGTTTGTTAAAAGTACTTGTACTTGAAAAAGTGCCAATGAAGTAAGGTGCATTTACAGCAATAACATGTTTGACATGAAAGGGTTTTATGTTTGTTTAAAAGTGAGGCATATATTGAGAGAGCATACACATCATTTGGGGCAGCGGGATATTATAGTCTGTGTATTTTATCTACCTCATAAAGACGCAAGTAAAACTTGAACCAATCAAACGCTGATCTCCATTTTTCTCACCAACGGACGCCGTGAAGTGTCGTAACTCGGAAAATTTAGTGTCTTTAGGGCTGGCTTGCTGCTCAGATGCATAAGCATGCCATAAGCCATGTATATGATTTATTTGTTCCATTGTTGGAAGTATGCGAATAAGGCATGTGGAATCTGTGGACACATTGCTAATTTCTGAACTCATTACTTTGGGTAAGCCAGCACTTGGCTCCAAATCTCACCATGCTTAGAGTTGCCACTTTTTCTCGAAAAAAACCCCAAAAAACTGGCTGTTCCGGCAGGGATGTATTTATCGAGATTGAACTGACAAAAAGAAAGACGCAGTGTTGACAGTCTTAAGTGATACGCAGATTCAATTTATTTTGACACGGGCTTCCCAAAGTGAACTCAATTAACGTAGATTAATTTAATACATCGTAGCACATGCAAGTACACGAGTACGTTACACTGAACTCCATAACATACATAGTAGATGCATACCATTTTATCAAGATTAAAGCGCCAAAAACAAATCTCGCACCTCTACTTATCCTCTGCAGCAGGTGGAGCATCGACTATTGCAGTTTACATAAAAATGGCTGCAAATTAAATGACACTTCGAGTAGTAACGGCCCCAAGACACTGAACGTGATACTCAGCCTGCAGATTTCGAGCATAAATCTATTATTTAAAAAAATCGCTGGTTCTGGAGGTTTTGGTGAACGGGGGGTAAAGACCACAACCACTGGCACGAGCCTCTAACTTGAGAGCTCATGGTCACTCGTGAATTATAGTGAAACCTCGTTAATTCGGATCTCATGGGACCGGCAAAAATGTCCGAATTATCTGAAAGTCGAAATATCTAAAGGACAAAAAAAAAACTGCGCGAAAACGTTTCCCCGTGACATACCTTTATTTTTAAAAGAAATCTGTTATTGCCACCTGCTGTCTGGACGACATTTGGGCGGAGACGACAACTTTTTTTAGCGCGGTCAGGTGCTCCACCGCACTCGCACTGTCTGAGCTACGCATCCTGTGCGCTGACAATTTACCACAGCAAGGCCTCTTGTAGTTTCGGGTAGACCATTTTCCATAGCCGCTTTCTTTTCGCGTTGAACTTCTCGCTCTCGAAAGCCTGTAAGATCTCGGCCTCAATTTTCATGTACGTGGCCAAAGTGCTTCTCTTGACGTCGTACTTTTTCCATCACTTGTTGTCGAGAGACGCCATTTTTCAAAGCCCCGAGTATTTCACCTTTCGTCGCTAAATTCTTGGCGTGGTACAGCTGCAACGGAAAGAGAGTAGCACAAGTGATTGACGACCGGAACGGCACAATCGCGACACCCGGCGCTATTTTTCCCGAGCGCGCCGATAGTGGAGTGCCAGTCACGTTGCATGTTTCAACGCGGGGGCGACGGCAAAAAATTGAAGGATAAGATAGCTGTTAAAATGGCGGGCTTTAGGATGGGCTGCTTTCTGCCGTCCGCACCGCGTTGAGGCATGAAACGTGACTGTCATGCTCGCTATCGGCGCTCTCGCTATTGCCACTCCGGTCGTCGGTCACTTGTGCTACTCTTTTTCCGTTGCAGCTGTATTTCTGTGGCTTCCATGCCAGGAGACTAGCGCGCTGACACACGACAATCCAGAGCAAAACCGGTGCGAAACACAGACAACCGGAAGAGCGAAGAACCATGGGAAAACCGGAAAAACCACGTGTGCACTTCGGATGGATAGCCGTCATACCCTTCGGAACGAACGGTAGCTTGCGCCACCTGCCGAATTCGTCCCATAGCGTGCCACATTCCATTCGGATTAAATGAGCGTTTGGTGCCATTGACTTATACACACGTTTGACGGGACCGGATCGGCAGTTCAAATTATCCGAATTTCCGAATTAGCGGGGGTTGAATTAACGAGGTTTTACTGTAGTGTATTGCGAGCGTATTTTCTTACCTTTCGAATCATGAATTACCAAAGGACTGTGTCCTTGGATTCAAAGTTGCTTGCCATTCTCTGATTTCCTTCGTTAAATCGCAGACTCTCTACTTGCTAACCTGAATAGTAGGCGTGTCAGATGTTTACGAAAAGGATATCTTCCTTGTGGCCAAGTAAACAGTTTCAAGAACCAGGACATTATACACAAAATTAGCTTAAAAATAGACAGCGCATATGCCTATATACCCGATAACGTTAAGGGCCTAGAATATATTTATAACCCTCCCTCCCCCAAATGAAAAAAAAAAAAGAAATTGCGCTTGGACAGTTGGGAAAGTAGGTTTCAGATACAGACTGGTAATTGGCCCTTTATCAAAAAAAAAACAACAACCGACCGTGCCGGGCAAAATCCTGCCAGGTGGCAACCCTAGCCACGCTGCATCTTTGCCCCGGAAGGGCTTGCTAAGCAGCTTTCATGGAAATAACGGATAATGTCTCGATTACCTTCTAAAGTTGTCATTCTTAATAGGTGGCCAAATGTTTGGAGGACATGCATTACAACCATGCCTGTGCAGCCATCCTGAACTTTGTGGTCAACGAAGCTTCCTCGTTCTACTTTTCGGCCATCAAGGACAGGTAATCCACTCTTGGACCGCATCCGCCAGTTGTTTCTCCTCTAAGGCTTACTCGCCAAGTTCGTTGTTGTGCCCACCTTGCCACAAATCTTGGGATAGCTGGCATGGGAGACAACGCAAAACAAAATAATGGACTGGCACCCCGAAACATGTTCTCTCGCAAGAGATCACGAGAGGTCGTAAGGCACTCGGTCGTAAGCGTTTGCAAATGTGTGAACCAGCCTTTTATTGGGTAGAAAGTTACCGTATTTACTCGAGTATTAGCCGCACTGTTTACGAAGAAAACCTGAGGGTTCGCTTTCCCTCGGGGCACGCGGATTGCCAATCACCGCGATCGATAGCATGATTACAACGGTTTACAGGACAGAGATAACGTCTTCGAGTGAAGATAATATCTGTGAAAATTGCGTTTGTTTGGAGTATTGTGTTCGCGATCTAGTTATTCGCTGCGTTCCTTATGCCGAACGCGAAGATTGGCTGTATATGTGTTCTGCGGGAAAGTAGACGTAAGGGCCTTGTTCATAAATAGTGCGGCTATTACTCGGGTAAATACGGTATATCCTTCCTACACTCTGCCAAAACACTGCAGGTTATGTTTGTTCATTTAAAAATTTTTTTACTCTGCCTTTCAGGCTGTATTGTGACGCCGAAACATCGGTGGCACGCCGGTCGTGCCAGACCGTGCTGAGTCACGTCCTGGATTCGCTAGTGTTCTCGGTGGCACCCATACTGCCGCACCTCTCCGAAGAAGTCTATTACCACCATGCCAGTCCCTCCCGGTGTACGTTTCATCTCTCTTATCATTCCCTTGAGTGCTGGTTCCTGGTTTTGTTTTATGTTTAAGGTATTTATATTTTGGCTAATATGCATGTCTGTGAGTATTTCCTGGGCACGGGTTCTCAGTTCTACGAGCAGGTTTTCTCTCGCAATATTTTTCTCGTTTTTGTGTGTGCACACGTCTCGGTAGAGGAGGTACCGGCCCTCCATATTTTTAATGCTTATTACAATGAGATTCATAATAGGGGTACCAAACAAAATTTTTAGCTGTTCTCGTAGCTGTGTTCTAAAAACTATCCAGTCAAAGCCAAGAGTGCTTGCATGCTTGTGCATCATGAGCACCGAACAAAGTTATGCGTGTGCATTTTTAACTTTTGAAATGTCACAGAATGTTGTCATTAAGTATGGATTGCATTGAACTCACCACTCCAATGCAGCTTTTATCAAATTTGAATATCCAAAGGGTCTTGGCAACATCACAGTTCAACTAAACAGATGGAAACTACCGTTTCCCCAACCCATATCTGCAGTAATTGGTGCTCGGCACTTTACGTGTTGCGACGGCTGCTGTTGTGCCACAAAACACCAATAAATCGGTCGATCAATCATTGTATATCACAAGCAGTGATGCAGGATGGCAGTATGTATGAACGAAAGGTTACTTTACATTGGTTCAGAACAGTAATCTTAAGTAGCTCTGGTTACTCCCAAACTGAGGAAGAGTGTTTTAATACCGCAAGTAAAACCCAAGTTGCGGTTATCTGATTTAGTGGAGAAAGGATGCTACATTTGCCTTTCAACGCACCTGGAAACAACATCTGCTGGTAGCCTCGTACACACTACTGCAGTGGGGCAGCAGAACTCGTGTACCTCACACCACTTGAATCGAAGGTCGAATTGGATGCACCATTGTTCTGATTGATATTTTATTTTATTGTTTTGAATATTTATACACGTACCGAAGGAGTGCCCACACCACTTTCACTGAAGATTGGGTTAATCTAAACATGAGCGCTTGTTCGGTCAAATCGGACACTTTATGTATCATTTGCATAATTCCCAAGTTTGGAACACATTAATAGTGGGCTCTTGAACGAAACGGGCACTTCTGCGATATTCTATGGTATATTTCTAACTGACTTTTTAATATTTCGAATATTTAGACACACTTACTTCTAATTGACATTTTAATGTCTCTAGTATTCATAGACATCTACTATTTCTAATCGGTATTTTAAGGTACGGAAAGTAAGCACACGTCGGATAAAGCTTGGTTGTTTATTTCGGCGCGTTTCCTTTTTGCGTCTTCTCAGTGGCACCTAGGTTTCGACCGTGCAAATTGACTCTTCTGAGGTTAATCCCCCGCTCTGTCTCGTGACAGTCGAAACCGGCGTCTTTCGCCGGTCGTGGCGTCCTCCGCCGAGCGAATGGAATCGCGCGGAGTTCGAGGCGCTCGAGGGTCCCTTGTTCCAACTGAGGAACGTCGTCAACAAGGCCGCCTCCAAGGGTGGTCCCAAGTCGTACGATCTCGACGTCATCTCGCAACGAGGCTGCCCTTTCGTGGATTCGTTACGGGTGAGTTGTGACGGCACTCCGAAAGTGGCCGACAATGACGACGGCGGCGTCGGCCACCGGGGAGGAGGTGCGATCGTCGCGCCTGTGGCGGCAAAGTTGAGAACTAGACCTCGCCCTTCCAGTGGTTTTTGACGGTCGACGTATTCTACGGAGGTCTCGTGTTACTGGATTCTATCGGCGACGAGGTGTTTTGGCGGTGCCCTCTTGCGGTTCCTGCCTCCGATGTCACGACCAGGACAATCGCATTGTTGAACTTGCTGGAGTTGAAAGTTTGACGTTGCTCTCATTTCTGTTGACGAGAGCAGGAACGATCCTATTTAGACGTCGTAGCGAGCGTTTGGCCCATCGTAGATGGCCGACCACGGCGACGTGTCTGGTCGCACGCGTCGCCAATATGAAAACATGCTGGCACGCGAGCTTTATTTTTTCTACGAAGTAGCAAACGGTGATTCGTGTGCGATTCCTGTTCGTTTACTCCTCGGTGCCACCCGATTTTGTGTTCTCTAGAAACAGACAGGACTCTTCTTGATTTCTATGAATGGCAGAATGCTGACGCACTGTAAAAGCAAGGTTTGAATTTGTTCACGGTAGTATTGGCAGTACTCGTTAAACGCTTTTAGCATTTTAGGAGGCCTGGTAGCATCGCGATGAAGCATCTTTGGCTCCATGTTTCCTACCTGGGTATTAATCTTTATTTTGTAAGTTTCTGTTCTTGCTCTTGGGGTTTCTGCACAAGGATATGGGGCTGTTTGGGGCCACAATGAAAAATGACGTGCCAACAAGGTTGAACCAAATCCCTTTTTGTATAAATATAACGTGGTTACTAAATCCAGATTCATACCATACACTTGGGAAGAGAATGTAAATGGACGGGCAGATATGGCTCCCGTATCTGCCCGTCCTTTTATATAAATCCAGTTTGTTTGCACATCAAACTTTCCCTTAAAATATGCGACATAAACCACTTTTTTCTTGACTTTGGCACCCAACTAGGGGTGTAGAGTATCCATTCTGAATTACTTTTCTGTGCCTTTCTTTAACCTTGAGTCAGCGAGTTCCGTTGTTATGTGGCACTAATAAGGAAATTGTTTGTGGCACTAAAAATGAATGTTTGACAGTATGTGCTGTTGACCTTCAGCACAATTTAATGAATGTACTTTAAGTGTTGATTCATTATACAGTAAAACCTCGTTAATTCGGATCTCATGGGACCGGCAAAAATGTCCGAATTATCCGAAAGTCGAAATATCGAAAGGACAAAGAAAACTGCGCGATAGCGTTTCCCTGTGACATACCTTTATTTTGAGAAGAAATGTATTATTACCACCTGCTTTCTGGACGACACTTGGGCGGACACGGCAACTTTTCTTAGCGCGGTCGAGTGCTCCATCGCACTCGCACAGTCGGAGCTACGCATCCCGCGCGCTGACGAGTTAGCACAGCAAGGCCTCTTCTAGTTTCGGGTGCACCACCGCCCACGGCCGCTTTCTTTTCGCGTTGAACTTCTTGCTCTCGAAAGCCCGTAGGATATCGGCCTCAATTTTCATGTACGTGGCCAAACTGCTTCTCTTGACGTCGTAACTTTCAATCACTTGTAGAGAGACGCCGTCCTTCAAGGCCCTTAGTATTTCCACTTTCGTCGCTAAATTCTTAGCCTAGTACAGCTGCAACGGAAAACGAGTAGCACAACTGACCAATAATCGGAGCGGCAAAATCGCGAAACCCGGCACTATTTTTCCCGAGCGCCCGACACCAAGAGTGCCAGTCACGTTCCATTTTACAACGCGGGGGTGGCCGGTTAAAATGGCGGGCTTTAGGATCCCCGCGTTGAGGCATGAAACGTGACTGTCACTCTCGCTATCGGCGCGCTCGGGAACAATAGCCCTGCGCGTCGCGATCTCGCCATTGCGGTCGTCGGTCACTTGTGCTACCCTTTTTCCGTTGCAGCTATGCTTCTGCCGCTTCCATGCCAGGACAGTAGCGGGTAGCGCGCTAAGGCACGGCAATCCAGAGAAAAACTGGTGCGAAACACGGAGAACGGGAAGAGCGGAGAACCATGGGAAAACCGGAAAACCACGTGTGCACCTCGGATGGATAGCGGTCATACGATTTGGAATGGATGGTAGCTAGCGCCACCTGCCGAATTCGTCCGAATTAACCATAGCGCGCCGCGTTCCTTCCGAATTAATGAGCGTTTGCTCCCATTGACTAATACATACGTTTGACGGGACCGGATCGGCAGTCCGAATTATCCGAATTTCCGAATTAACGGGGGTTGAATTAACGAGGTTTTACTGTAACGCCTTTGGGCTTTTATGCGTTCTCTACTGCCGGCAGGTGCTGCAGCCGGAAACCACAGCTGTTCATTCAGGCTTGACGGACGTGCTTCAGGTGGCTTCTGTGACGTTCGTCGATGACGCCCAGTTGTCCAAGGAATACGAGAGTGAAGCAACTGTGGTGGATGAAGGTGAGTCTCATTTGGAGGGTAGGGAATACAAGTTGGAAACATTCGTCGACTCTACCTTCAGTAGAGTTTCCTATCAGTATGCCTTCATGGAGTTGAGACTATAAATGCATACTAAAAGACCTAGGTTTGCAGATTCAGAGCAGTGACCGCATTTCCCGTCCACGTCGATAAGTTGCAATATCTCTAGGCGGGTAGACCGACATAATGCTCTGTGGACATCGTTACAACAAATTTGCGGCAGTGTGCGGTGTCAGCAGCGTGGTTTGCGTCAAACTTCTGCATGCGAGGCAGTCAAACATTGCGAGACTTAGCTACGTACGTTGTGCATACCCAGTTTCCCTGATTTTTCTCAGAGCTGCAATGCTGTCATTAAAATAAGAGTCGTTGCAGGTGAGCTGGTGATACAATGCTCACGCTGGAAAAAACCTAAGCCGAATGACACAAAAGCTTTGTGCCCTTTGCTGCCTTCGCATCGGGTTTGTTTGGTACTTACCCAAGCATCAAGGAGAATGCAGGGATTGGTGTTCCACGTGCCACACTTTCCCCGTTTAAAGGATTCGAAGTAAATACAGTCGCCGACCGATTATTCGGACTTCGCGGGGACCGAAAAAACGTCCGAATAATAAGCAGTCCGAAAAATCGGCAGATTGAAAAACTTGCCTTTATTACTTCCAAGTGGGCTTAAAAAAGCCGTAAATGGTGCCTCGTTTCAGGTTGCACCTCCGTTTCCGTTCGGCAACTTTCTGTTAGCTTGAGAATCGCTGCCTTTTCTAGCGTTATGGTCGAGTACTTTCTGCGCTTCTTAACGACACATCGCGGTGGCAGAACAACAGATGGGGCCATGACGTCCAAGCCAGCGTTGTCCGAACCAGATGAGAGGCGCAAATTCACGAGCGCAAAATGGCGACTGGCGACGCGAAGGAACGGAAAAACAAAGCAAAACAATAATGATGATGATGATGACGTGCAGCTAAATGGAAAAAAGGGCTAGCATAGCGTCACCTAGCGGTAAAACTCAAGAGTACTCAAGTAGCGCTGCCAAGCCAAGCCAATCCATTTGCAGCCAACATAAAATTCAAAATGGCCGCTTCTCGATGGTGTTTTTCGCCGATCGCTCGCGACGATTTTGTCCGAATAATCAAACTTTCGGGCTTCAAGCTGTCTGAAACATTGGTCATGAATATACACTATTTCTATGGGGTAAGTCACGGTTCCGCCTTTAGGTCCGAAATATCGAACAAGTCCGAATTATCGGAGTCCGAAAAATCGGTCGGCGACTAACCAAACTAAAGCGTTGATGAATGCACGTGCGAGATGCCATTTGTTTTAGGCTTTTGCTTTAGAACAGTTAATGCTGCAAACGCCGGCGCCGCACGCGCACTCCTTACCCACTGCACGGCGTGTCTCTCCTTCCTGACATTGTGCAATGCCGTGCGCTCTTTGGTGGCCACCTGCCAAAGATTGCGCCACTGTCCTTATCAGTTGGGCTTCAGACTTCACATGGGTCGCACCCGTGTTGTACGTTCCGAAGAGGAGCAGCAGGAGCACGAGGAGCGTCGGCGCACCCAGAAGCGAGAATGGGCACGCCGCCAACATGAAACCGCCGTTGCCGCTGCTCCCAGCCCAACATAGCAAATCCCACCAGAGCGCCAGCTTTGCGAGGTGGAAGGGCTCTCAATTTTCGGTGCTTTCCGTTTATTCCAGTA
Organism: Ixodes persulcatus; assembly: GCA_013358835.2. Classification (NCBI taxonomy): domain Eukaryota; kingdom Metazoa; phylum Arthropoda; class Arachnida; order Ixodida; family Ixodidae; genus Ixodes; species Ixodes persulcatus. Next base: position 34,766 of record JABSTQ010003383.1, read on the forward strand.
GCATGCTCCAATTCGTCGCGCAATAATTGTGTTCGCAGGAGAGGGCGTGTATGCGGCGTTAACGCCAACCAAGAATTGGGCTTGCGACCGGTGCCGACGCAACATCTCCGAGACCGAGGGCCAACTGTGTGCCAGGTGCGACCAAGTGTACCAGCAACTTCAGCTCAAGTTTGACAAAGGAGCAGCCTTTGTGGGTGAGTTTAAAGGCCAGCCCATCTTTTCGTCCGCCTAAATCAGGCTTATGTTATCATCGACCGTGCCACTTTGTTTTTGTGGACGAGATAACAGCCTCCGTTCTATGTATTGTGGGAACTATGGGGTTCCCTATATCCCTATCTAGGTCTAGCTTCAAGCAGGCCGTGGGAGTCGTCGTCGCCAATGGCGACGGCCTCCCGGATACAAGGAACCGAGGCCGAATTCCCCGAAGGGGCCGGCGCTTTCTTGCCCACTTTGGGTGAATGTGCCACCGGCGCACCCTTGAGAGTTATAATGGACGCGACTGCTAGCGGCCTCCCCGGATGCGTCCATATCTCCGAGGCTTCATAAGCTGGCCCCGAAAGAGGGCCAGGGGCTCTCGTCGGCGGAGGCCCTGGCTCTACGGAGCTCGGTTTTTCTTTTGTGGTCCTCCGACTTCCCGTGAATCTGTCTAATGCGGCAGCGCGAGAAACCGACCGGGGTGATACTGGCAATTGAGCCAGCGCCCAGACTTTTCATGTCTAAGAGCGAAGCGTGTTTGCATCTGAGTCAATAAACACGTCGAAACCGGACTCACTGTGTTGGTGTTGTCTCTCGTCCACCGGTGCCCCCAAAAGGCAGTCTATGGACGGACCCGGCCGTAGCCGCGCAAAGAGCGGACTGCGGAGTGGGTATTTACCTCAATGAGGACAATGGGGTTAATTGCAAATTCACGCATTTGGCGCCCAACGTGGGGCTTTCCATGGACTGCAAAGACAGCAGCATCCATCTCCTTTCGCTAAGATAGCGAACCAGGTCAATTTCCGTCCTAGGATCAAACAGGTGGACAAAGGGAGAGGCGAACGCCCGACACCCGACGCCACTCAACGGCTTAGTGGCCACGTCAGCCACGCACGGACACAATGCAGTGTCTTTTCAGCCGAGGCATTCCCTTTTGGGACGACGCCAGCCTACTTCGCTGGGGAGAGCGCACCTGCGCTTTTCAAGGTCAACCCCGTTCTCGAACAAAGTACGGTGACGCAACAAGAAGCAAGTGCAGCTTCTTGCCTTCGAGACGGCTCGCGGGGACCACCCAGAGTGGGCACCCTGTCAGCGCACAAACTAAAAACGTATCTCGAAGCGAGAAAATGCGCTGTGCCTGCATCGCCCACTGCTAGAATTCGCAGCGCGGGTGATTGCGAACAACACCGGTCCTAGCCTAGCGAGGGTGCGGAGACTGCCGATGGTGCCCTTCGTCGCCGCGTCGACGGACCAGTAGCCATCAGGTTGACCAAGCGACCCCCGGAACAAAGGCCCCCCAGAAAAACTGGGCGAGTCAAAATGATTTCCTTTTTACTCCGTCTTTCCTTCCCGCTATCAAGGGACAGAGGACTGGCGTGAGCATGGTTTTCGGCGACTAGATTTTAGTATGTTCCGTTTACCCGCGATCGACTCTGGCCAAAAGTCAGTGAGCGTCGCATGCAACAATAACGTTAGGAACCTTTGAGGGCCACCTATCGAGTTGCGACCCCGTAAAAGCGACGTTAATTGTGAAAACGCCGCGGGGTCTGGGAGCAGTTCAATCGTTCTGCCGGGCAGTGCAACAGGTTGAACAGCGTCCCGAGATGATTGTGTGTCCGATTAAGGTGACCGCCATGCGGTCACTGGACGAGATCGTGAACCACGGCACTCGAAGTGTTCGTTTGGGAATCGACGGTAGCACCGATGAGTTTTTGATGCTCAGCAGAACGATCCGGGGTGTAAATATGTGAATAGTTCTAAATACTTTCGCGGACTCTGCGGAGGTGGGCGGGGCGTCTGCCGGGCGGTACGCTCGCCACTAGTGTCGCTAAGCAACTTGCATTGTTGCAGATGGGCTTTGGCAGCCGGGCAGCGTACACGCCGGATCGAGCAACTCGTGTTGTTGCCGATCGGTGGCGTAAATAGTCTTGTATTGCTTTTGGCACGGGGTTTGTTTTTATTTGGGATCGGTTTCTGTTCTTGTTGATGCGGATAAACTCGTGCTACGGCGCTTGGCCTCTACGAACATTGCAGTTCAAGGTGGCTGTCCTGCGCGGCTGGGAAGTGCATTCGGTGCTCTCCTTTGTTCGCGTTGGCCAGGGCAGCACGCGGCTCCAAGACTTTTCGAAGTTAGGTCGCTGTACTACACCTGGCCACAGGCATTTGTGTTTTAGCCTAAGGTAAACGCTAACATGTTTGAAAAATAGCAATGTTGGCGAGCCTGCCCGATTGCAGCCCTGCCTCGTTTCAATATCACAAGAAAGGACAGGGTGGCGCATTTGACATTTCATTGCGCCCGCAAATGGAAGCGATTAGGCATCGTTAGCAAAAGCAGCTACAAAGAACTTTGAATCGTCGAACTGTCACCAACAAATCTATTGTCCGGGGTGACGCGAGGCAGCTAGGTATGTGGACATCCGTGTTCACATTAAGCGGAGTCGTGGAACTATTTTCACAATAACTTCGCAAGCCGAGCCAGTGCGATGCAAGTGACTCACGGCAGAAAAGACACCTTTTGTCTCTGCCTCTTTTTATCTCTGGGGCCTTGAGCACCCAGGGACTGGTCGAGTGTCCTCAGTTGGACGGCTCCACCTTGCTCGGAATTTCCGAAGCTTTTTTCTTGGGGAAAGAAACGGGAGAGGGGGCAGAGCTCAGGCTGCATTCCAGTTCCCGGCGGTTCCTGGGTCATGGGGCCATGTCGGGGTGTCATCGACGCCAGGGAGCGTCATCGTCGCCGTCGCCGCAGCGTCGCCGTCGCTGCAGCGTCGCCGGCATGCCTGTCCAGGTCCGGCTCCGCAGCGGTTGACCAAGATGGCGGCAGCCACCCTCCCGCTGCCTGGACTCGTCCCCAGGCCAGCAACACTGGCATCTAGTCGCGGACCCAAGCTGTGGACCCGTGCCGACAACAAGCAGCTCGCATCCCGTCACGGACCCAGTGACAGTGCCCGTGCCACATGGTCGTCCCCAAGAAGAGACGCCCAGCCGCCTTAGTTTGCGTGGTTCTTCGAACATTTCGTCGTGGAGTGACCTAGCCGGTCCTTTCTGCCCAAGCCAGGCCACTACGCGGACCGTTCAACGCTGCTCCCAATAAGCCTGCCAAGAAGTGTGGGCTGCAGAGTTCGACTGTACCCGGGATTCACTTGCAAGCAGCGAGCGAGTTTTCAGCATGTACTGCGCTGATCTGTTTTTTATTTCGTTGTGTTTTTCTTTGCGGCACGCCCTTTTCGCTCTAGCGTTTTTTTTATTTTGTTTGTTTTGATTTTGTTTTTGAGAGCCGGTAGGCCATTTTATTTTTTAGGCCTACCTTAGCCTTGAGAAGGGGGGGAGTGTGGGAAGCATGGGGTTCCCTATATCCCTATCTAGGTCTAGCTTCAAGCAGATCGTGGGAGTCGTCACCAATGGCGACGGCCTCCCGGATATAAGGAACCGAGGCCGAATTCCCCGAAGGGGCCGGCACTCCCTTGCCCACTTTGGGTGAATGTGCCACCGGCGCACCCTTGAGAGTTATAATGGACGCGACTGCTAGCGGCCTCCCCGGGCGCGTCCATATCTCCGAGGCTTCATAAGCTGGCCCCGAAGGAGGGCCAGGGGCTCTCATCGGCGGAGGCCCTGGCTCTATGGAGCTCGGTTTTTCTTTTGTGGGCCTCCGACTTCCCGTGAATCTGTCTAATGCGGCAGCGCGGGAAACCGACCGGGGTGATACTGGCAATTGAGCCAGCGCCCAGACTTTTCATGTCTAAGAGCGAAGCGTGTTGGCATCATGTCTATAAACACGTCGAAACCGGACTCACTGTGTTGGTGTTGTCTCTCGTCCACCGGTGCCCCCAAAAGGCAGTCTATGGACGGACCCGGCCGTAGCCGCGCAAAGAGCGGACTACGGAGTGGGTATTTACCTCAATGAGGACAATGGGGTTAATTGCAAATTCCCACAGTATGCCCGCTGCATTCTTGGACAGAGTCGCTTTCAGGATAAAAACAGAAGGGTGTCTGGATCATAAACCCTGGGGAAAGGGACAAACACAAATCTCCAAACGCAGCTAAGTGACTGGTGCCTTTGGAGGAGTATCATGAGCTTTTAAATTGCACGCGCAGATGAAGCATGTCTGAAGGCAACGAGCTTGTGCTGGATGCTGGGAATTCGATAGACACCCTGCACTTTTAGCCCCATCATTGACTACTATAGTGGTTAACATCACAGATTGCAGACATGCCATACTCATTCAGTAGTGCTGTTCCTTCGCTCTGAGAATGTCATCTGGGTTCTCGAAGGTATCGACGCAAAAAATAATTTCCAGTGCATCAAAGAATTGCTCTCCCTGTTGGCTAGGCGGCGCTAGCTGTTGCTCGGGTCAACGTTCGGTGCGGCGACGTGCGTGTACTCTTCTGCTACAGACATCTGCCCCACTACATTGCATGCCGCAGAGGTAATGCCTCTGCGGCATTGCCATGGCACCCCTCATGTAGCCAGTACTCATTTGAGCGTATCACTTTTTCTTCGTTGAGGAGTAATTGCTGCACCTGTAGTCTTCATGTTTTCTTCTTCTCCCCTCAATTGTACTGTGTACTAAAAGAACGTGAAAAAAACAAAACAAATTCTGCGTTGTCATATATTTTATTTATCCTAATAATCTCTGTCTGACACTTGTTCCACGACGTAATCTCAGCAAAGCTAAGGAGATGTTTGCCAAGTGATTCACAGTTAGGCATCAATATCGCCTAATGCTACTGTAGAATTTATCCTGCTCGATATGAGCGACGTTAAAAACGTGGCCATCTCGCCGAGTCCCAGCATGCGGACAATATTTTAAGACGAAAGCAGACCCTCTCGCCTACGACAAATAAAAAAAAACAAGCGTTGCGCAGTGCAGTTGATGACTTCTTCAGCTCCACTGAAAACAGTGCGCACAAAAAAAAAAAAAGAAAAACAAAAGCAGGGACCAAAGGAAGACAGACACCCATCTGTTGTAATCTGTTATACGTGCCTTCCTCTGGCCCCCGTGTTTTTGTGCACTCTGTTTTAAACTCAGTTTTCTGCACTTCATCAGCATCTGCAAATACCTTGAACACTTTTCGAACCTCTTTCTCCTGCAGAAGAAGATGACGAACAGCGGCTGAAGGGCTGAGCTGGAACAGCGGAGCAGTTCTCACTGAGATCACGTGACTTAAGGTCGAGCGGTCTACCACATCACGTGTTGTGCAGACTGTTGGGCTGTGACGATGCCATCTTGTGCACAACCTCTGAAAGTGAGATGGCTATCTCTTGGTCGTGGCTGTCTTCAGGAAGGTAGTTCATGGCACGATCAAGGAGTGAGATCGTCTGAGAGACTGGTGGGTTGCACAGACGCAGTACCTTGGGGTCCTGCAGACAAAAGAAAAGAGACTTTGTAGCGGTGCCCGTGTGTTTTTCTTGTCTTTGAAATAAAAAAAAGATTGCCTGTATGATTGGGGGGGCTCAGTGTATCGAGGTGGAGTACAGTAAGTGACACTGTTTGTGTGAATGTGTGATAGCCTGTTTCTGACATTTTTCTCTTAAACATATACTGCATAATGTGCTCAGACAAGGGGGAGCCTCAAACAAGTGGTAAAAATCTGCAATTTCTTTTTCCTGCAAAAAGTATGAATGTCACATTTGAGTTAAAGGGGTCATGAAGAGAGAATTTATCTGCCACCCACAAAGACATTGATTCTGAAGTATCACGGCAAAATATTGCGGCAGCATGAGCAACAAAACGCCATAGCTTAAGAGGGGCATAAACCTAAATTGAAAATTAAAAAAAAAAAAAAAAAGACTTAATTTTTAAATTTGAGGTTTTTGGCTTTAGAAATTAATTATGCACCCTTACACTAAATTTGATAACCATATGCCAAATAGTTACGTTGATATAAATATTTTCAAACATTGTAAGGCAGTAACAAAATAAGGAGTTCAATGTTTGAATGCATTTTCCTCGGTTCCACTTTTCGCTGCAAGTTTCATACGAAGGAATCTTCTGTTCGAAGGTAAACATATTCTGATACCACAGTCAAGATGTTTCTGAACTGAAATTTACTGGGGAATGGGGCTATCTACTTTATTTGTTTTAAGTTGAGGTCCTCATTGAGAAAAAAAAACTAGGTTTTCAAATTTGACATAGGACAGATTTGCATCTCTTGTTTTGAGGTAATAACTAGGGATGCCGTGAACCACCCTAGGTTCGAATTCGAAAGGTTTTGCTATTTTTGAACCAAACTGAGGTTCGAATTCAAAAGATTTCGATATTTTCGACCAAACGGAGGTTCGAATTCGAAAAGTTTAAAGCTTTCAGATTTCTAAAAGTTTGAGTTTGATTATTTCAAACTTTTTTTTTACTTGAGGTTCGAGAAATTCGAAGATTTCAACTTTCCTAACTTGAAATTCAAGAGATTCGAATGTTTCGAATTTCTTTGGATCTGAAATTCGAAAAACTCGAAGCATTTCGAATTCTTATAGACCTAAGTTCGATAAATTCGAAGATCTCGAATTTCTTTCTACATAAAGTTAGAAAGTTAGGTTTCGAATTTCTTTTAAGTCCAAGTGTGCAAAGTTCGAAGTCCGGTTTTCATGTTCCGCCACAGTTTCAGTTTCAAATAACGTTTTTTTCACGCCTCACTGGTTTTCACGAAATCAGGTTTAGAAAAGTTCGGGTGTGATATTTAGACTGCGCGAAGTTGGTTAAGCAATTAAATGAGACGATGAGTGTCCCGGATGTGCTGAAACATCTGCCAGTGCAGAGTGACGTGTGACCATAGATCAGTAATTGTGAACGCCAGCCCGGGGGGGGGGGGGTCATTAATGTGCATCACGAAGTACATAGTGATCACACAAATGCACTGTTTACAATACTCATCCAGTTCGAAACGGCCAGGGGCAGGCAGGTGGTTGAGGCTCAGAAAACCCTTGAAGCGATCTGGCAAACTGCCTCCCTACCCCCTTGAACCCTGGTAGTAATCCGATCGAACGCCGCCCGAGTGACGCTGGCATATAGTAAGTTTAGTTTGTACATGATGCAAAACCCTGAGACTGGGAATGAAATTTGAAAGAAAAAGTGTAAGAAGACAGAAAAAAGGGGACAGGACAACGCCTCAAAACTCAGCTCAGGACAACGTCTCAAACTCAACTCGGCTGAAAACTCGGCTCAGGATAACGTCTCAAACTCAATTCAGCTAAGTTTGAGACATTGTCCTGTCCCTTTTTTATTTCTTCTTACACTATTTCTTTCGAATTTCATTCCCAGTCTCAGGATTTTGCATCATGATCAACATACACCAGCTCGCCTGCACCTTGACCATTTTTAGTTTGTAATTGCTTTGGAGGTTTATTTTCCGGGACGGAAGAAACGCCGAGCAAAAAGCACAGAAGCCGACACAACTTGAGGTCGAGCAGCGTTCTACCATACCAGTGGCGTCGGAAGAGAAAAACGGGGGGCTCCAGTCTTCCCCTTCCCCCCCCCCCAGATATTTCGGACTGTTAAAGTAAACAATGCGGGGGGAAAGAGGGCATGGTCGAGCTTATTTTAATCCGAAATTATTTAGGCATATGTAAAGCTACTGTCGCTCTCACTGCATAAAAGATCGCGTAGATGGTCATTGTTAGAAACTCGTCAGAAGGCACTACTCGTCACATGCTCGGTGGCTCGGAAGTTCAAAGCTATGTGTTTCGACCTAAATAACTGTGCCATGGTTAATAAAAAAT